>VYZU01056872.1:1235-13925 GCA_013401355.1 Ceyx cyanopectus | reverse complement strand
GTGTGAAGTGCTGCATCTGGGGAAGAACAAACCCATGTACCAATACAGGCTGGGGGCTGATCTGATGCTGAAGGGAGTGGAGCATCTCCCTGCTGAGGAGAGGCTGAGAGAGCTGGGGCTCTTTAGCCTGGAGGAGACTGAGGGGGGAGCTCAGCAGTGCCTTATCAATATGTTAAGGGTGAGTGTAGGGAGGATGGAGCCAGACTCTTCTCAGTGTCATCCAATTACAGGACAAGAGGCAATGGGAGCAAGTTGGAGCACAAGAGGTTTAGGGGAATCATAAGGGAAAAACTTTTTCCCAGTGAGGGTGCCAGAGCCTGGCAGGGGCTGCCCAGGGAGGTTGTGGAGTCTCCTGCTCTGGAGACATTCAGACCCGCCTGCATCTGTTCCTGAGAGACTTGGTCTAGGTGCCCCTGCTCTGGCAGGGGGGTTGGACTAGATGATCTTCTAGGTCCCTTCCAACCTCTAACATTCTGTGATTCTGTGTACTGAACAGCTGACAAGGAAGGCAGCACCTGAGAGAGTTGCTAGTCTTGATACTGTGAGACTACAAATGCTCTGCACCCATGGAGAGATGCTTGCATTGTCTAATGCAGATGAATTCCCTACCCATTGTTGAAAGGATGGTCCAAATTCTGTACTATTAATCACAAGTTATTTTAAGTACTTGTCTGAAGAGAAACTGGAAGTGTTCTTTTCAGTGCTTTTTTTAACGTCTTGGTTGTAGCTTTGGTTTTACCTTGTAACAGCACTGTGAGATACTGACTAAATTGTTTACCTTTTTGGCTGGTTGCTATTATAGCTACTGATATGTAATAGTCTTGTAGATTCTGTGTTGGCTGTTCCCTCACTGGGTTTAGATGGGAGTAAATTCCTACAGAGACGTTAACTGGAGTCTGGAGATTGCATTTAGTGTTGATTTTTTTAATTACTTTTCTTAAGTCACAGAAGTTCTGTTTAATCAGTTTGGTTAATCATATATTTCTCTAGGTTGAAATTCTGAAACTACTTCTCAGTGGTAGAACATTGAATGTGGTTTTGTATATCAATCCATGTGACTGAATTTGATTTTTAAATGATTCGGTGAATGTGCAGGTTTAAGAACTTTGCCAGTGGGTAGACATCTTTCAGGTTCATAAACTGATAAAAAATATGGAGATATTCTACATTGGCTTTATTGTTGAAAGCAATGTTTTGTCTGATATGTATCAATTAACCATTCTCTCTCCCTTTTTGTTCTAGTTGTCATGGATGATGACGACGATGAATCCTGTCTCCTTGACCTCATTGGGTAAGTTTTTCTTAAAGCAATTCCTTCAGAAAAGTTGGGGGAAATAATTTTTTGCAAAATAATCTTCTAGAAGGTGATTTATATTTCAGCATTGTCTCAAAACGTGGTGAGTTGAAAATGAAATGAGTAGTTGTGCTTCCCTTCCTCCATGTGCAGATGGATTACAAAGGCTGCAGTCCCAGCCAGTGTGCACTGACAGTCCACTTGCTGGCATTCTCCTCCAGGGTAGCTAAGGAATGAGAGGGTGCATGGAGGCTGCATTCTCTTCTTGGCTAGTAGTGGCAACAGGTTGGAGTACATTACTAGGGATGTTGTTACAAACTTCATTGCAAAGAACTATTTTATTTTTTTAATTGAAAAAGATAAATATATCTTTTTTTTTTTTAACCAGGTACTTGGTTATACTTTGATTATATTTTAAAGGGAAAAATAAAATTATTATTTTTTTAATAAAAGTACTTAATTTTTACTAACGACATGAATTTGCATATAAATGTTAGAAAAATAGAATTGCTACCCAGTACTTTTAAGTACTCACAACAAACGAATCCCTCAGAGATACTTGATTTTAATAAGATTGGGGATTTAAAATGGTGTGTTGGTTTGATTTGTTGTTTGGTTATGTGTGTGTGTTCTGTTTGCTGGTTTTGTGTTTGTGTTGTTTTTGTTTGTTTGCTTGGTTGGTGTATTTATTTATTATCTATCTATTTATTTAGGTTATTGTTATTTTTTTTGCCTTTACATCCATAACAGTTTTACTTGGAGGTTTATAATTTCCTATGGGAATCTCAAAGAATAATTTGGATAGCTGAAGCATGGGCAAGGTTTTTGTGGACTGTATATGTGGCAAGTTACTTTCTTTTGGCTCACTCATGTCAGTATTCTAGAACAGATAAGTACACTGTAATACATTTTAAACTTCAGAAGAAAATGGAACACTTCTTACACAATACTTTCTTCAAACTCTGTCAAGTTGGTATGAAATCAGTCTCATAGCAACTCCTAAAAGATCACTTCCACTTCATACAAGTTTTTTTTACAGTCTTAAATGAATAGGCCTTTTACTTTTCTCACTCAAAGCTTTTAGCAAAACCACTGAAAAAGTTTAACTTAAGAAAAAAAGAAGTATCAGCACAGTGGCTGCTGCATTTTGGGGATTACTGTGTGGATACTGTAGGAAAAGCATTGCTAGCAGTGGCTCAGGTACATTCTGTGGAGTATACTTTTCAGAATTACTGATTGTAGCCATATGAAAAGTCATCCCACTTGGAAGTTGATAATTGATTGCACGGGATAATTAAGTGCTCTGTCATGAGCATGAATCACAAGGATCCTGGTACAAGGTCATAGGTGGTCCAGAAAATGAAGTGCTCTCTACAGATGAGTGTTTGTGTGAAAAATTCCAGTGTCCTTCCTGCATTTGGCAGCAGTTAATGTCTTAGGCATCTAGAAGAATGAAAAAACACTTTTTGTTCCATCTGATCTTTGATTTTGGTGTCTTCCTTACTAAAGATAATATTTAAGGAAATGAAGTGCATTTTTTTTTAATGGCATTTTTTCATTATTTAAAGCCAATGAATGTAATTAGTATTACATGTCCTGGTTATTTTATTGATAAAACTTGTAAGCATGATAGAGCTGTGATAGAGTTCTGTTCCCCTTAGTTCTTGAAATCTACTATGAAAATTATATTTTTGTTTGAAAATGTATGTAACCACTTCTGTGTTGTAAAAACATAATAGTAACATCAAGTCTCTGCCAAGTACTGGCTAACACATCTTTTATAAGCATGAATGCAGGGTTTTGAATGAAAAAGGAATAGAGATGTATTGGTGTTTTCAGAAGTTATGAAACCTGAAGGATCTTTAACTTGTTCCCTCTTTATTTTCTAGGATGATCAAGAGAGCAGAGATCTTGTGACTTTTTTTTTATGTGACAATCTCCTGCTTCTCAAAATTTTATTTTGTAATTTGTTAATCAATAAAGATGTTTTAAAATTAAAAATCTCCATGTCATTTTACTCTTGAAGCTAATGGGCACGTTAGAAATGCTGTATAATTGTTGTATTGAAATAATCCCAAGTGGCACAATCTTTTGATGTCTTTTACTTGATTTGTGCAGTTATATTAATGTATTTTTTATTTGCTTGAATTTTCAACACTCATTTGTAACCCATTTTTAATCTTTAGCTTTGTTCAGTGATAGTGCTGAGTTAGAGAAATACACTGAAATTGTATTTTATAATAGTTATTTCTGTTGATTTCAGCTGGAAAAGGTGTGGGTTTTTTTCTTAAAGCAAAGGGACTGTTACTCTGGCAAGGACAAGCTTTTTAACTTTATATTGAGTGGCACAAACCATATTAAAGAGTTTAAAAAAGAATTTATGAGTATAGTATCTGGCTTGGTTAGATCAAGACTCCTTATTACAATAAAATTCCTAGAAATGCTAACAGGTTGTTTTTTTTTCCCTCCTCCTTAAGGGACCCACAGGCGCTGAATTATTTTCTACATGGACCTAGTAGTAAATCTGTAAGTAGCATTCCTATGTGTTAGGTATATGTAAGCTTTATTGATTGTATTATTTCTAAACATTATTCTTGTTTTTTTTATCAGAGCAATGAAGACTTGACTAATGCAGAATATTCTGTAGCCAACTCCAATTCAATTTTCGCCAACTCCAACGTAAGTAGTCAGGAGATAAATTATATTTATATTGAGATTGCATGTGCTCTCATGGCTTTTCTTGGTTTATAACACTGAATGAAGTACATATGGTTTTTGACCTTTTTCTTATGGAAATTCTGAATGCTAAAATAGATCCTTGCTGAGTAGTGAAAGTGTTCTCTGGTGTAACTCAACTGGACTTGTAATGTTAGTGATTGTAGATGTAGTAGTGATCAAATGTTGGCCTTAAAAGTTAGTAATTCAGATGTTTCCTGTGATATTATGATAGAATAACCATTCTTTTCCATGTAGAATCTGATGTAGTAATTTTGTTAATGAATGTTTGGGGTTTTTTTTCTCTTTAGACTGAATAGCTAGCTTGGGATTTTTTTTCCCTGTAATTTCAGTGTTAGGGAATCCACTATAAATTCATTAAGTGTTACAAGTAGTCTTCAATATGTTGTTTTTTTTTTTCTCGGGAGTGTATTGCAGCCCTGGACTAAGTTTTACCCAGTGAGGCTGTGGAATCCCCATCCTTGGCAGTAAAGGCAAGGCTGATCTGCTTAAGTTCTTGCAGTAGCAGAAGGTAGTAGAGGTCCTTTGAGTAGAAGGCTGGACTAGATGACTTCCAGAGATCTCTTCTGAGCCATGTATCTTTGTTTTTATTGATGTGTTTTTAAAAAACACCTTAATCCCACAGTTCAGCTATTTCAATATATAGAGTAGGATTTTCTTATTAATTCTTCTCTCAGTTGTACTGTTATTTTGATTGTTTGTCCCATGTTCCTCACACCTACATGAATGTGTAGAATCCTTAAATAATTAACATAAATAAATCTGGAAGACTGTTTATGTGTAGAGAACTAGTGACTTTTCTGTAACAGCAGTAGTCTGCTGAGAAGCATTTGCCCTGTCCTCCCCTTTCAATATCATTATTAAGTATTGTATAAAAATATATACTGTTCTGAATCTGGGCAGCAGTGATTCAGATGTTAACTTGGAGGATCCCTGGTTCCAGCTTATGCACATAAAATGGTTTTTGGACCTTAAACTGTCCTGGGAGAAGCAAATGCAATTTGGGATTTTTCATTCCAATGGGAGATTTTCAAGCTATTAACCTTGATTTTACACAAAATAATATATTATTAGTATTGCTATAATTAGTAATACTAATAGTTGTATAGTTAGTGCTAACTGGAATAGCATTAACTAGAGGTCTCCAAGTTACACAGTTGTGGAAGATTGGTCATTGTCACTGGAGACAAGTTACAGATGCAATAGGGAATTCTCCCCAAGAGCCTGACAGTTATGAGTCCTAATGATGCCCTAATTAGTGTCTCCTTTGTGCTTTGCCTGATGGTAGCTGGGTATTGTTGAGAACCTGATTTGGAATTTTAGGTGTTCATGAGGTGCAGACATTGAGACACTTGAATACTAGTTCAATTTTTTCTGTTAATACAAAGGTAGAAAAAGTTTTTTGTAATTTTGTAATTATACTTGAAGATACTTTATTGCATTTTAAGAACAATTCCTTAATATTTTCAAATTATGTCAAGTTTCATAAAATATACAGACTGATTCAGAAACACAGTGGGGCAAAATTCTAATTAACTGGAACTATGGTAGTGATATTATTGCATGTGGCAGTTATGCCTTGTAGCATCTTTACTGTTTATATGAGGTGAAAACAAGCATCCATGACCTGATTTCCCACCCACAGCTTTAAAGTTATCCTGACCTAAAAAGAAACTAGATGTTATTTTTGAATAGAGATATGATTTTTGCAATTTAGAAGTGTACTTTATCTAACTCCAGACTATCTCAAGTATTATTATGTATATAAACTCATCATTCCACCTACAGAAACCTGACACTTGTTTCTCGATGCAATTTTGTTTTAGGAAAATGTTATTAATAGTTGGCCAGGGCAAAGTAGGTTCTGATTTTTCTTGTCACAGTAATTTTGAATGTATATTTGAAGGACTTTTTTTCATTCAAGGTGCTACTTAATATTTTCTGCAGTTTCAATGTTTATAGTTCTCCATAATCTTTTTACAAGCATAAACTACCAACTCTGTAGCATTGTTTTTCTTAGATGATTTAGAAACAAAGAACTATAATAAAATAATAAAATTAAGGTATGATGCTAACAGATAGCAATTTGTACTGTGTGACTATAGAAATATTGATAGGATTTGGGAGATTGATCTCATTTGCTAGAGGAAGTCAGTCAAAGAGCACCTTTTTCTTGCCATTTCCATGCTGCTAGTGTTGCTACTGAAACCTTGCCCTGGACTGAGTTACTGTGGAGGTCTTTTCACCTTTTAAAAAAAATCCTTTTGTCTAGACAGTGCTGAGCTTGAGGAAGGGAAAGTGGTATTTAAAGAGCGTGTCACATCCTTTTGAAACAGTGCAGCTGCAGAGCTGAGTGCTGTGGAATTGGGAGATGTGAGAAGTGAAAGGACAGTAGTGTCTCCAGCAGTCTGTTTTGAGGGCACGAGTGGGATGTGATGCACATGCTTACTCTGGAGCACTGTGCATTGTCACACACTATACAAATACTAGAATTTTGTAAAGACACTTTGCTTGCATGCAAACAAGCTTAATAGGGAGACAAGGTGTGGCTTGGAATTTCTGAAAATGATGGATTTTTGCTTTGCATTTCAGAACACTGATCCTAAGTCGTCTGTAAAAGGTGTCAGCGGTCAGCTTGGAGAGGGACCTAGTGATGGACTGCAGCTGTCCAGTAGCCTTCAGTTTCTTGAAGATGAACTTGTGTCTTCTCCTTTACCTGATCTCACAGAGGATCAGCCTTTTGATATTCTTCAGAAGTCCTTGCAGGAGGCCAATATTACTGAACAGACTTTGGCAGAAGAGGCATATTTGGATGCCAGTGTAGGTTCCAGCCAACAGTTTGCACAAGCTCAGCTTCATCCTTCTTCATCAGCATCCTTTACTCAGGCTTCTAATGTTTCTAATTACTCAGGTCAGACGTTGCAGCCTATAGGAGTTACTCAAGTGGTACAGCAACCTGTTGGAGCATCCTTTGCAAGCAATACAGTTGGTGTGCAACATGGCTTTATGCAACATGTCGGAATTAGTGTTCCCAGCCAGCATTTGTCTAACAGCAGCCAGATTAGTGGTTCTGGGCAGATACAGCTAATTGGTTCATTTAGTAATCAACCTTCCATGATGACCATTAATAATCTTGATGGATCTCAGATAATACTGAAAGGCAATGGTCAGCAAACACCTGCAAACATGAGTAGTGGCCTCTTGGTTCATAGACAGACTCCAAATGGTAACTCACTGTTCGGTAACTCAAATTCCAGTCCAGTAGCACAACCTGTAACTGTTCCATTTAACAGCACAAATTTTCAGACATCGTTGCCTGTCCATAATATCATCATTCAAAGGGGTTTGGCACCAAACTCTAACAAAGTTCCCATTAATATCCAACCAAAGCCTATCCAGATGGGTCAGCAGACTGCTTACAATGTGAATAATTTGGGAATACAGCAACATCATGTACAGCAAGGGATTCCGTTTGCTTCTGCAAACTCACCTCAGAGTTCAGTAGTCAGTCCTCATATGTCTGTTAATATCGTTAATCAACAAAGTACAAGAAAATCAGTTACACCTCAGACAGTTAGTAATGCTGGTGGCAGTATTGTTATCCATTCTCCCATGGGACAGCCTCACGCACCTCAAAATCAGTTTCTCATACCTACGAGTTTGTCTGTTAATTCTAATTCAGTTCATCATGTCCAGGCCATAAATGGACAGCTTCTTCAGACTCAGCCTTCCCAGCTGGTTCCTAGCCAAGTGTCTGCTGAGCATGTAATGCTCAACAGGAACTCTACAAACATGCTAAGAGCCAACCAGTCGTATTCAGGACAGATGCTGAATAACCAGAACACAGCTGTTCAGCTAGTTTCCGGCCAGACATTCACAGCTCCTGGAAACCAAGTGATAGTGAATCATGGAACTTCACAGATTGTGGGTGGACAGGTACCACTGCAACAGGCATCACCAACTGTGTTGCATTTGTCACCCAGTCAAGCGAGTGTTTCTCAAGGTAGATCGACTTTTACCACCATGTCACCTGGGCAGTCTACAGTCTCCAATATGTCAGCTTCTAATCGATTTGCTGTTGCAAGTTCTTCTGGTTCAGTACATCCCAGCATGGGGCCATCAGTCCAGTCTGTTGCATCAGGAGGCAGCTTCACTGGAGATCAGCTCGCCCAGAACAGAACTCAGCTTCCCGTCAGCGCATCCCATCGTCTTCCAGCAGCCTCTTCCAAATCTGTCAGCACCTTCAGTCACACCTCGATTGGAGCAACACAGCAGCAGTTTGCCTTTGGTCAGGTATGAAAGCTGCTTGAGAATGTGGCCAGAGAAGTGCTTCTAAGCTCTGCTGAAAGCTGGTTAGCAAAATATTAAAGCTGGTGTTATACAGGGAGTGCTAATTTTGCTGGTTTGTGTTGCAACAGCTGTAGAACTGCTGAAAACTACTGTAACCCAGAGACATCATTTCACTTGGTAATTTAGAAACTTACTGCTACATGAATGAGTGTAACTTTCATTAATTGAGAAGGTTTTGATGGTGATCTATAGCAATATTTTCAGAACTGCTTAGCATTGATTTATTTCTGCTCCTGTTTAAAGGAATGGGCATTGTTACATGATACAGCTATGAGCTCTCCTGAAAATGTTACTATAAAGCTAGATGTAAAGGCTTGGGTACATTCTTAGCACTAAAAGTCTTTTGACCTCACTAAACACTATGCATGTGTTTTCAAAGTTTGACATATTCAGATTAGAGATGAAAAAGTTTCTTGGGTTTCTCTTTGTTATTTACCATGCTGGCATTGCCCACTGTAGTTCTGTGTGTCTGGAGCAGTTAGAAGCTTTCAGATTTGAAGCAAGGACAAGGTAAGAGGTGTTTCTTAGAATCCTTAAAAGGAAATACCTTTAAAGCAGTTTGTAAAAGCATAACATTTAAACATATTTTCTTGAAGAAGAGGTCTACTTAATAATGAATGTGTGGTTTTTTTCTGAGTTTGCTTTTAAGGTGAGAACTAGACTCTTTATTTTTTTTTGTCCCTGCAGCTGCAGTCAGTCTTCAACTCAAGCTTGTTTTCATAAGTGAACCTCTAAATTCTGCCACTGTCACATGATCAGCAACAAGCTATTACTCCACTTCTGTCCATTTTGTGCTGTTTTTTCTGTGTCACAATAAAATCCTTATAATAACTGTCTCAAAGTGCATTTGCACTAATTAGATCTTTCTCTCTTCTGAAAGGTCTAATGGATTTTTTTTAACCAAGAACAAAATTGGCAATGAAACAACATATCTTTGAATATAATGTGTATAAGAGCAAAGATGTTGCAAACCCAGATTTTTAGTCTTTGCCAAAACTGCTAGCACAGGTTGTAACATTTTGTTTGCAGATGAGTTGTCTGACTTCTCTTCATTTATCTGCATCTTCTGTTTGTAGAATATGTGCTGGGTCAGTGAGTTTCAGCAGTTAGATTTAGTTTTGTGCTGAAATTTCAGAGCTCAAAATGGGAACTAGAGATAACAAATTTTGCTGCTTACCAACATCTTTTTAGTTTGTTTGTACTTGTATTTTTAATGTTCTAGTGTATTGTAAACCATATATCAGTTGCTAAACAATGGGCAGTTTGCTCCACTGTGGGGTTTTTTTGTTGTTGTTGTGAAGACAGTTTGTTTATTCATCTTGTAGTTTTGAGACTCTAAGAAGCTGAGCTTTCAGAGGGCTGCTTCTAGTGATAAATCATGGGTCTTCTAGAACAGAACTAGTGTATATTTGTACTGTTAGTTTAATTTCTGTTCTGCTCTGATTTACTTCATAAAATTCTTGAATTCAGGAGGAATTGAGATACCTGAAGAAATTTCACTACTTAGGAGTTTGAGGTTGAAAAGTGATGTGTGGAGTCCTGACTTTTAGTTGTTTTTGCCTTTTTTAGCTCTTGTTTTTTAAAACTTCCAGTAAATATTTGACTGTGAGTTTTTTCTTTTTTTTTTTTTCTTTTTTTTCCATGCATGTGGCACAGAAAAAAAGTGTGAACCAGACATCACCAGTTTCTGCATCGAAGACACAGGATAATTTGAGACAGCCTCAGCTAACAAGTCTTCTGAGCAACACACTATCAGGTCAACTAAGGTCTTTTTAAAATAATTTTCTTCATTTTCTCTGGCCATAGAAATTGGTACTTCTTTGATGTGTCAGACTTATATTGATGGCTCATACTGATAGGGTCCTAAAGGTTATCAGAATTTTATTTTTTAGAAGAGTGCAAACTAAATTTTTCAGTATTGAATGTGTGCTTTTGTTTTTCCCAACTACAGCACTTCAGTTTTTAGAGTGAAAAGTTGAATCTCCACAATAAGCAATTATTTTTCTCCTCTATAAAATCCTTCTTACATTTTCCTTATTTTTTTTCAGCTTAGGAAAATAGAAATAAGTAATTTCCAAAATATGGATGTCTGCTAAAAATTCTGTGAGACTTCTAAACTTTGTGATGGCTGCTTCAGATAAAGAGGAAAGAAAAACAGCCATTACAAGGATCTGTGCAGGCTGTCATCAGTCAATTTGTTTTTGAATGTGTCACTTTCAGTTAGAATAGTTAATACATTGTTCATGGTGAAATAATGGGCTTTTCAAGCTGCACCAAGCTGCTGGAAGAACAAACCCAGTATATTCAGAGCAAATAGAGAAATGCAGTAACCTCATGTTCTTTTTGTACAGAAGTAACTTTTGAATAAGGTCCCATATCTACCTGCTTTTTTCCCTTGTGTACTGCTGTGTGCAAGCTGTCCAGGCAAACCTCTAAAGTCATCACAGTATGGCTTTATTTTTTTTTTTGGGGTGGGGGGAGATAAACATACAAATAATCTTACTTGTGTTGGTTGTAATTTAGCATGGCTGATGAGATGCTGTTTGAATTCATGAGCAAGGCAATTGGAGGAAGTCTGCCCATTTAGAAAATCTGGGAATTTTTTTTCATTATGCCTGCTATTTAAATATTTTATGGTTCTCAGGTAAAAAAAAAAAAGTTTTATATGCTTGAGGGAGAGCTAGTTTTGAAAAGCTTGATAAAATGTACTGGATGTTTTTCCTGGGTGACTTAGTCTAGGTGACCCTGCTCGGCAGGGGGGTTGGACTAGATGATGATCTTCTAGGTCCCTCCCAACCACTAACATTCTGTGATTTTCAGTAAATTGTTGGGAAACTACACTTATGGTGCTTTCTCCTTAAGCTGCTGTACTATGATAGGAGACAGTTTGCATCTGAGAACTTCTGTAGTTTGCAGCACAAAGTATCAGTCCTGTTGCAGTTCTATGAGGCAGTTTCTGCACAGGGTAGTTGCACTAGTACTTTGAAGCATATAGGTCATGTATTTTACTCCTAAAAGCTAAAAATTGAAGTAAAATAATCAGGTTAGATACATTAAATTATTCTGCTCTTGCTTAGGATGACAGAGTCTTTCTAACATATTTTTTATAGGACAGGAATCTGGAGGAAAAATCATACAGCAATCTGTTGGAACAGCACAGCCACCAGAAAAAGTATTAGGATCATCTTCAGGTCAACAAAGTATACAGGTAGAGAATACTTTTATTTATGTTTCCCTTTCCCTTGAAATTTTAGTGAATTCAGGGATGTTTCAACATGAGAATCTAGGAGTCCTTGCATTTATTTTATTATTTTTTTTTTAGTATATATGAAGTAACTCAATCTTCTCAAGTTCTATCTTGATGTAATAAACATTGAGTATTTTGCAAATTGATATTCTGAATGCAGCTTTGAGAGTTAATTCAGTAAGTTGGGACTAACAAGTCTGTTCCCTGAAGATAATTTTGTATGACATNAGATACATATATTTATATAGCCAGTGTACTTGTTGCACCAGCAGTATCAGTGCCTCCCTTCCTCCCCATGTTTCTAAGTCTTGTCACATGTGTTAAAACCAGTGAAATGGGTTGAGTTTGTATTTCACATACTGCCTAGGTAAGGGTGGTGTTCTGTAAAGGTTCTATAGGCATTGAAGACACATGGACTTTCTGCTTGGACTTTGCTCCTGAGCTGAATAGGCTGTGGTAGTCAGACAAGTGATTTCTGAATATATCTATGGGTGGTAGAGCCTGAAAGAGTGTTGAAAATCTCCCTTCAGAAACCTCCAGCCATATTAAAATTGGAGCCAAGTTGTATTACAATTTAGGAGAAATCATTGCTTCTCCTTAGAACCTAAGTGAAACCTCACTTTTACATTCATCATGCTTCTGATTGTGAAGTGCTTTCACAATCCCAGGCATGAAGTAAAAAGAAAAATGCCAAAGTTACTTTAACAGTGTATTTTACAAGGATCAGGACTAGGAAATGCTAGTTTTCAAACCTGGAAAAGTTTTGAAGTTGAGTAAAACAGACATGTAAATTGCTCTGCTTTAAAGGCAGGAATGTGCTGACTTAGTCTAGGTGTTCCTGCTCTGGCAGGGGGGTTGGACTAGATGATCTTCTAGGTCCCTTCCAACCCCTAACATTCTGTGATATGTAAGAATTAATGTGATTTTTGAATCTAGCAGTCCCATTAAAATGATACTGTTTTTAAGTAGTTGCAGGTATAAAGTGGGGATGGAGATTAAAATCTTTTTTTTTTTAGGATCTGGTATGTTGTATGGTAAATCTCATTCAGTCATTTTGAAGAGG
>VYZU01056870.1:1756-15261 GCA_013401355.1 Ceyx cyanopectus | reverse complement strand
TGTTCCTTCACAAAATTGATTTAGTTTGTGGGTTTATTGTTATGAAGAGGCAGACTTTGAGTAGAGAGGAAGAAAGATGACAGATAACCACAGTAAAGGAGATACATCCACATCTCTAACCACCCATTCTAAAAGGGAGAACACATGCCCATAATATGTAGTATTAGTGTGAAGCCAACAGGATTTATTAAGATAGAAAATTTAGAAAATACAACAGAAGCATGGCTTGAATATATATTAGAAAAACATGGACTTATGTTGCTTTTTGTGCCTCCACTGATAATAAAGCTTCCTGAACCTGCTCAGGACCCTCATTTGGTTTGGGATAGTGTTTCTTCTGAGCAGAAACCAAGGGACTAATCCCCTTTCCATGGAGGACTGCAGATACTTACCTCCCTACTGAACTCTCAGTGTCTGAGGACTGCTGAAAGTTGTAGAGTATCACATTCAGGCATCCTTTTTGGTCAAAAGACCTGTCACCTCACAGCCAGTGACCTTACTGTTGGCATTATGGCCAGGCATTGCAGCAGGTCATGTCTTACCTGTTAGTGAGTTTACAAGAAGCCAGGGAATCACATACTCTATGGTGTTCATGGGATAGGAAGATGATGCATTTTGCAAAAAAACAAAAAGGAGGAAGCTGGAAATTAAGTCTGTGAGGAATTTGTGGTTTATTTACTGACTTCATCCTCCCTGCAAAGGAAAGAATCAACCCCATGAAGCTGGGCACTGAGCTGGGATGTCTACTCTGGCTACAGTTACAGCTGTAAATTAAGCAGTGGTGGGAAGCAGTCAGGAGCACTGCAAAGCAATCACCTGTAGTGTTACATCTTTGGAATTGCCTCTGGCCTGAGCTAGCATTCTTCCAACCCACACCCAAGCATACCTAAGGAGTTGATACAGCCCAGAGACCCTTCCCAACAGGTATCTGGATGGTGCTATCCTATCTGAAGATTAGGATAGTTGAACAATGTAGACAAGAAGTGTCCTATGCCACCTGGCACCAGTGCAAAAAAAAATATTTCAGGATGGTTTTTTTTAATGTACTAATGTGCCATGAGGTAGGAGGTTGACTCTTCTGTTCTTACAGCTTGATGGTGCAAACCTTCATCAAACCAGGTTCATCCATGTCTTTCAAGAATTTGAAGTAGTTTCTATTTTCTCCCAATTTACAGAAAGCTAGGGCCCTGTTAAGGGCTTAGAGTCAGTGATTTAGGATATATTCAGTGATTTAGGATTTATTATGAAATGCATTAAAGATCTTACACAGCTATGAAGGGACAACACAGAGATGAGAGGCTTTGTTTTCTTTTCCTGTGCAATTCAGAATTAAACTCATTAGCTACTTGCACTACTTCATAGCTGCCAATTCCACATGGGCTATGTTCTTGCCTGTGTTTAAAGTACCACCTGAATCTTGAGAGAGTCTCTTTCTGCAGTAGAAGGAAAGTTTGATGTCCTAAGTCACTGAGGATGAACATCTTATTGTCTAGGTGGTTGCTTATGGGTGTGTGGAAGAATTAACTGACTCCTGCAGGCAATAGGATTGCAGCTACGTGCAAACATCTAGCTGAGATGTCTACCTGCACTTTGGATGCATAACTTAGGGCAGACAAATTGCAGTGAAGGAGTCTAATAAATTACTTTGTCACAAGCATAACCAAAGCAGCAGTGTGCTCTCATTCAGTGGAGGCAGTAAAGTTCTGTGGAAGCCAGCCAGTATGATTTAACCGTGGCTTTAGAAGTTCCTTAATGTTATTTGCTAATGGTGCAATTTTACTTTTGGAAGGCCTTTACAGGGAAAAGCAATCACACTGTCTTGCAAAGAGGCTGAAAAACAAACAGATTTAGAAATGACTCAGTGAAGAACTCAAAAATGGCCCTTATGATCATCTGCTCTCCTTCCCAGTGGAGGGAAGAACAGGCAGACAGTGATGCTTCCTTTAGAGTTTAAAAACCTGGACTAAGGCTTCTGTTTTCCCTATACTAGTATCTAAAATTAATTTAGGGGACTCTCAGAAAGTCCATATTTAACTTCAAGCACATAGACTCTTCAGCACAGCAGTGGGTTGGTGACAAGGAACTGCAGTGTTGCTTGAGGCAAGGATTTCCTGGGGCAGACTTCCTGAGCATCCATAGTCACTGAAATGTCAAGGGGAAATTGCTGTGACAGACTTTTACTAGCTGCTGTGGATGAGGTGAATGCTTCAGGAGGGGAAACCTTTCTTTCCATTAAAAATGCCACTCTTAGAATTAAAGGTGGTATTTCCAGAAGCCCTCACCAGAGCTCCAAATGCTTTCTTCACAGCCAGCTGGAGTTTTACCACTGACATCTGTAAGCTGTGTGTCAATCCACCTCTCACTACACTGAATTAAAGTAGCATCATATTAGAAAACACAGAAGGTGTTCAAATACATCAGTTTTTTTGTTTCCTGTAAGCAGTTGGAATGGAAAGTGACTGATAATTAGTGGAGCACTTTGTCATTGGTTTTTAATTCACTCTACTACCTGGGTGAGCTTATAAATAAGAGAAGAAGCTATAAAAACAAATAGGCCCTGCACACATACACAAAGCAATCACAGACAATGCTGCTAAATGAAACAGAAAGCTAAATAATTTTAAAAGCTGGATTTTATTTATTTGGGTATAGCAGGATAAACAAGGTGGAGAATGTGTTGTGCTGATTCTCAAAATTGCACCACAGGAGCAACAAAGAGCCTTTTAATTGCTTTCCTCTGTAGTCAGCATAGATCAATATCACCTTCTGTGTTTATTTTATTCAAATCCTATTATTTTCCTCTTTTTTTTTCCTTTTTTTTTTTTTTTTTGAGGTAGGACATTGCGTGACTGTGCAGGTATTAGAATGGAGAAAAGATCTCAAGGGTTTGGCATGTGAAAGCTAGATGTCTGTTGGAAGTGACACGCATACACCTCCCCCCCAGTGTTTCTGAAATAAAGAAGAGATTTGCTGTGTATATATTTTTGACACGACAACAAAAAAATAAGACCTGAATAAATGAATTGGTGACTTGTTTCCACCTGCAAAAGGGGCCTCCCTGGACTGAACAAACTGGAAGTGACTCATAATCACAATCAAGGAATAATAAGGTTCTTATAAGAATTGCCTTTCTAATCTTCAGGGATCTGGACTTGACAACCCAGGCTTGCATTCCTAAAATAAGCTTTATATGCCAGTTTCAAAACTAGAAATGGGAAAAAAAGAGAAGCACTAAAGATACTTTAGCTGTAGGCCTCCTCTTTGTCCCCATTAGCTAATTCCAACCTTCCAGTCTGGTCTCAGCATGCAAAGGACCAGAAATTTCTGCTGTATGCCTCATTTTCCTAAGTACTGGGAGCACTTAACTGGAAGACCAGGTTATCCTGCAAGGGACTTGCTTGGCATGTCATTCATATAAGTGACTGTTTAAGCTCTTCAAATTAAAAACAAAAGGAGAGAGAAGTCTAAGAGAGGAAAGGGATAAACTTCAGGTGCATGTGATCCAAAAGCCAAACAAACACAAACCTCATGCTTGCTCAGCCTTACCTCACTGAGCTCACTAGACTTGCTGAACTGATTTGCTATTTGACCTGAGAGTTGCCCTGATGCCCTCGTGCCTGAGCATGCCCCACAACACTGGTCTGAGTAGTTTTGGGGCTTAGTTCCTGTCTACAGCATGGTGAGATCTAGAGTTTGACAGAGAAGAATGGCCCAATCCAGAGGTTTCAAAGGGCACTGCCACATATAAATCTAAGATGTGTGTTGCAGACAGGAGACACTCACTTTTATGTTGCTTAGATGAGCATTTACATGTCTGGTGGAATGAATCCCAGCCCCTGGTGCCTACAGCTGAAGCATTCTACAGCTACACTTAGAAGCATCATCTAAGATGTCAGCTGGATCTGTCTTATTGTGCCAGTACGAATTAATTATTTTATTTACAATAGGAATATGCATATAGGAAATGTAAACTTTTAGAAGCTCGGACACGTTGGAAATTTATTCAGAGAGCTGCAGGCAAATGAGAAAAAAAGTCAAGATTTTCTGGTTGATCAAAGTCAGTTAGCTGTACTGTATGGAGATGTCTCGTTTTGCAACACCACATGCAAAATGCTTTTTTCTTATATAGGACTTCTGGGTGGAGAACAAGTGCAACGGGAAAAACAGCAATGCAAACAATTCCATTTGACTGCATTTATCTGGGCAAGCACACAGAAAAGTCTGGACAAGCTTTGGCTCTTGGGGAGATTCTCAAGGTGAGGGCCAAAACACCAAGATTTCATTACTCTTATGCTGAAAGAGTTGTTGCTATGCTGAAAAAATGTTGGAAACTTGCATCCAAGTACTGAAAATTAATTTGTACTTAAAACTACACTCTTCCATTGGCACAAAGTAGATGAATTGGGTGATGTAATAACAATTTTCTATCTCAAAGTTCTGCTAGGTTGTATATTTTCTTTTATAATTATTGTGATTTCTTTTAATGACCTGAAGAATACCTCAAGCCTTGGCAGAGAAGTGCCTTTTGTTAATAGCAGTATTATTAATTATAATAATTGCATATTTCATTAAATGTTTTGGGTTTAAATTTTTTTTAATGTATATATTTTGCTGTTTCTCCATGAAAATTCCAACAATTCCTATTTTAAACTTGGTGAGAAATTGGTAAAGACTATGTCTTCCCCAACATTCTGTGAAGACCTGAATAGGCAATAGCACACAAAATGGAAGCAAAATTTTATATAAAAACTTAGCATCTTCTTAAAAGGCAGGGTGTCTGCTGCTCAAGAATTGTTTTTTGTTTGTTTTCAAAACAGAGCTCTGAATCAGGTCTAACTTCTATTTCAGATTTTTTAGAATTTCTTGCAAACTGGAAATTCCAGGAGAATAATGAAATAAATAAATATTAACTAATTGATTTAATTAAAAAGCTGGCAAGAAGTTTGGGGTTTTGCTTCCTGTACTTTTTCTTCCTCGTGGGATCAACTCTGGACAAATGCAGAAGTGTTGTTTTAACCTACTCAAACAGATCTTATACAGCTTTAGTGATTGAGTCTTGTTATACTGAGCTAAAGGATGAAAAAAATACCAATCTGAAACCAGACAAATTATCTTAAGTATCTGCAATGTAAATTAGGTGAGAGTGCAGGAAGGACTTTCAAGGGCCTCTAGTGAAAGGATGAGGGGTAATGGGTTTAAATTAGAGTAGATTTAGACTGAGTATCAGGAAGAAGTTCTTGACCTTGACGGTGGTGGATCAGTGGCACAGGCTCCCCAGGGAGGTGGTTGGGGCACCATCTCTGGAGCTATTGCAGGTGAGGTTGGCCAAGGCTCTGAGCAGCCTGGGCTAGTTGAGGGTGTCCCTGCTCCCTGCAGGGGGCTGCACTAGATGACCTTTGGAGGTCCTAAACATTCTCTGATTCTATGACTGTATTAGATAGGGGATGCCCCATGCAAGCTTTCAAAATCTAGTGGCAATGCAGCTTGCTTTGCTCAGATCTCATAGTATCATGTAGATCTTTTGATTGTGGATAGATATTTTCCATGCTATAAACATGAAGCTCAAACATATAACTCCCTTTTTCTGTTTTATCATGTGAAATAGAATCAAAAATGTGCCATGATCCTGCATTCTTCTTGTGATATAATGTTATTGATAAACCACTCTCCATCATCTTTGAAAGGTCGTGGAGAACAGGAGAGTTGCCTGATCACAGAATCACAGAATCATTTGGCTGGAAGAGACCTTTAAGATCATCAAGTCCAACCTTTCACCTTATATGCCTGCTATGGGGAAATTTGTAACACAACTCAAAAAACCCATAGAAAAGATATCATTCTAAGTGTAACATACTCCAGTCTGAGACAAGAGGTTCAAATGCAACAGAATAAATATTTGTGCAAGGGAGAATCCCTTGTCAGATATGATAGCTAGATGCAGATAACAAAGTTGTGATTCATGGATGAAAGAGTTTGGAGGTGCTCAAGAACTGTGTTTCTTCTGCATTTGAGAGGAGGTTGGAAGTTGTTCCCATTACATACCATGCAGTGGATGGAATAGAGAAGTTGCCATATGCAACTGCAGAGAAGGTAAGGCAACATCTGCTGAAAAACTTACATAAAGTACTCATAAATAAATTTTTCAAGACCTCTGAAGGCCCACGGTAAATTTTTAGCAAAGCTTGAAAAACGGAAGGAATTCCTGAGGATTTAAAAACTCTTGGTGCTGGTCTGGTGTTTGGAAATGATGCAAGGAATGACACAGGTAGCTATCAGATAATTATCCTGACAGTGTTGGTTGGAAAATACAGGTCCATGGGTTTTGGACTACAGAACAAAGAGTTAGAAGTATTTTGGTTGGAAGGTAGGTTTTGTTTGTTGTCTTTTGTTCTGAAGCTGGCTAACAGTGGTAACTATACTGATGTCACATACTTGCATTTCTCCAAGGCATTTGACTTTCCATCAATTACATTTTGACTAAGAAACACGAATTATATAAAATTAACACAGTAAAACACATAACAAGCATGTCATAAAGTGGCTCCTGGAGAGATCTCAAGCAGTTTCTAAACTACAAAGGAAGAGCAGATTTGTTTCCAGCGCTGACTCTTAAGCTGGAACTGTTCAGTATTTTTTTTAACAACATTGATGGCCAACAGTTTTTTTTCAGGTAGGGTTCTTAGGCAACACAAAGTCTGTTGGGTTAAAAAATATAGAAGGGAGCACAATACAGGCAGCATCACATAATAATTGTCTATTTAAACAATCCCAGCCCCATAAAGTGTGTTTCAGCACAGACATGCACAAGACCTCTAGAAACAGACATGATAAAACAATTCCTTCCACAGGATGGTGAACTCATCCCTGAGTACACTCAGCCTTGTGTTAGATTCTTAACAGAGCCTTACTGTCTTGGATATTTTCCATGGTCAGTGGAGAGAGACAGGTATCTCCTGAGTCTCTTTCCTAATATAGTCAAGTTCTGATGGTGTTTTGAGCCTTTGATTATAAACCTTTTATAAACCTTTGATTATTTAGCCTTGATTCAACTTTTTGAAATTATTATTATTTTGGTCTCTCATTTGGGGCAGGACATGAGGACTAGGGTCTTTAACAAAACAACCTGAACAAAACTGCCAACAAATGAATACTGTCATTATACTGTCTGTAATCATATGCCATGTTGTCTTCCAGCTACTTCCAATTAAGAATATTTCATAGTCAAAAAACTATTATGAACTACAGTGCACAGCTAATATAGGCCTGCTGCTCCAGCCATGTAAAACTGCATAAAGAACAGAAAACCACAGGTGGTTGTGGAAATAAGTGAATTAGTTCATGTTGTAATTTAGAGGGTAAAATCTTCAATATACTACCACTGGAGTCTTCTGAATGTCACTTTGTCACTTAATAAACATACTCTCATTATGAATGATTTTTGGCTCACCAGTGTTTTGAGTGGTAATGGTTACACACAAGCAATCATGATAAAGGAAAACTCTTAATATGTCATCTTACACTGCCCACAATCTATGCCTCATATCTGATGCACCTAGGACTCTGAATAATTATTAGAATGAGCTTGAGGGAGTGTTTTGGAAGTCCCAAAAGCTCTGCTCTCTGAATTCACACTGTAGTCTGAATTCTCTCCTCCTGGGCATCCACTGGATCACCCAAACCTGATAAACTTTGGTATTAGCAAGCTGAACAGATCATAAATTAAGAAGAGAAAATTAAATATCAAGAAGTTTAATACAGATGTCTCCTGGCTATCACAAAGTGTTTACTGCCATTTAGATAATACTGGGAAAGAAGCTGGCAGCAGTAGAGGCTAACAAGGCCAGCTCCTCTTGATTGAACTTCTGAAGTAATTTATTTATTTGTTTGTTTATTTATTTATTCATAACCTGGGCTTGGAATGTGACAGAGCACAGCCTTGCTGAAGCCAGCTGAGCTCCTCCAGGCTGCTTTGTCAGAGAAGATGATCAAAGGACAATAGTAGATGCTCCTTCTGAGAGCCACTGTCATGCTTTGAGAATGACAATAAAGCAGGGACAGGCTTTGTGTTAAAGTTGACATGTTCCATATGAGGGTGAAATATGTGTAATGGTGGCTTGTAACATTTTATTTTTCATAAACTATATCAACTCAATTCAGTCGCATCATTTTTCTTTATTAATTGAGTCATGTCCACCTGCTGTACTATTTTGCTTGGTATTGACATCAGGATGACACATCTATAGTTATCCAAATCACTCCAATTACCCTCTCTGAAGTGTTGGCAGAATGCTTGGTCAGATGGGGGAGACTTGTTAATTCTGTTGCTGCTAAAATGTGGCAGATGTTTCAGATTGCCCCTCAACTTTGCATTTTACTTCCCTATTGTTAGAGAGACCTATGTCTGTAAATTAAGAAATGTCATTTGTATGCTGATATAATGAAAGAGGAAAATTTAATGACTTATTCTTTAATGCATTATCCTAAGTTAAAGTAAAATGTTCAGACACTTTGGTAAGATATAGTTGTTAAAAATCTACTGGAAATTCAGAGATCTTAAAAATTTTTATTCTGTATTCTCAGTGGGTATTCAAGGTGTGGGGATATCAGCAGTCCAAAAGACAACATGTCAGTGTTAGATTTTGAGTGAGGATGTACAAGGAATACTCTGGAGTGATGGTGGATCATCTCAGAGCGTATTTAGAAGGTATTATGATTAATTTGTATTTCAACTTCAGTCTTCCAAAATGGCTGGGTTAAAGATACAATCCTTAACATCTCTTATGTATCATTACCAGTCATTAGCAAATGTCACCTGTCATGTTTTCCAGTTCCCACATTACAACATGTATGTCTGCTTTTCAATAACTGCAAATTGCCCTTGTTCAATCCTGAACTGTTGAGACAGCTGGCAGGAACATCCAAGATGTCAATTATCTCATGTGTTTGGCAGATGGACAAGACTTTTTCCAGAAGACCTTTCTGACAGACTCTTACTGAAGCTGTCATATCCCCCACCTGACCCTCCTCCTTACTACATTTGCTTCTGTCAGAGGACTTTGCTATGTATTTTCATAATTGCTTCCCACAACTTATCATAGAACTCGTATCCTCAGTGATGTACTGTGAAATGTAACAGATGGGACTGCAAACCCCCAAAATACCAGGAAGTAGACATTTTCCATGGTTGCTATATAATCATGCAGGGATGTTAGTGACATGTGAAATTGCTTGAGACTTGCAAATCTTTCAAGAACACCTGCAAAATGGGTGCCGATTTTCTGTTTGAAATTAGCATGGATCTCTACAACTGTTACCCATATTGGGCTGTAAATCCAAACTTTTGATTTTAAAATAATTACCTTCGGGAGAACTGACCACCAGAAAAACTCTGAGCCATAAAAAGCACCAAGTTGAGTTAAAAAAAAAAAAAAAAAGGAACTCTAAAATAAGTAACTGATGGTTATTCATTGTTTTTCACACACACTGAGAAGAAACAAGTCCTACTACTCATGATTATTACACTTGTCCTTGCAGAGGTTCCAGTTTTGTACCTTTCTGTTGGGCATGAGGCAGTAATGATGAGCATGACTAATGGAACAGAAATGTCACCTCTCTGAAAAGCTGTGAGGTCAATCCAAGCTCTTCTGTGCACCAAATATTATTGGTGTACACAGCACCTATCCTGCACTTAACTGTATGTGAAATATTCTAGGCATCTAGAGACAGTACACACATTTGAGACTAGCTTTAAAACCTCATTAGAATAATATCCAATTCCTATTTTTAAAAGGAATCTTTACCTGAGGCTCCTGGCCAAATTCCAATCCCACTAATTATGTCTTACTGAAATAAACCATCACTTGCAGTTTTACTTGGACAGAGTATCATTTTTTTGGTTCTTGTTCTATTTGGGTAAGTAGCATTGCTCTGAAGTGTTAGCCCTTGTTATGTTTTGCTGATAGGTATAAATCAGGGATGACTTTGCAGGGAAATAAAGACCAGGATGCTTCAGATCTTGGCCCCAGCTGGATGGGATATTCAGACTGTTTTTCAGGTGAGCAGGCAGAATAGGTCCCCCAAGGACTGACTGTGGCATCAGTCATTGGTGTATTCACCAAGTTAAGGCCCCAGTTCCAAATCAGGTTCTGCTTTGCAAATTCTTGGGCATATATAATTTCTGTTTAGGATCTGGTCCTAAGGGTAAGTGTGGTTAGAATCAATTTTAACGACATGCTTTCTCCTATTAACTAAGATCACATGAATGAAGGTATGTCTGGGTTTGAAGTATGTTTCTCAGGTGACTTTGGATGCATTTTTCATGCTTCCATTTTTTAGTGTGAGTAGTGTGCTTCTTCAGAAGTAGTCTGTTCTGACTTTTTTCCATTGCAGAAAACAAGTTTTTATTATTATTTCTGAAGACCAGACCTAAACATATATTTAATTTCACTTACAAGTTCCAAAACACTATAAAACTGTAGAAAATCCACTAAGAAAATATTTATATTCACATACTGGCTGTATAACACAAATATTTTGCCACCATTAACATTTCACGGCAGCTTAAAAATGAAAATACATACAATGTATTTATTTCCAAAGTGCTGAATATATTCCCTTCCAAAATATTTTCAGAGATATTACAAATTATTAGGATGAATCATAGATTTTCTTTGCCTTTTGGGTTAGCCAGAATCACTATATATATTCTCTCTTGCTTAAACTGGTAATCAAATTATTGGCTGTTCTCCAGAAATATCCTCTAGCCTGAAGAGAGAGCAGTGAACAGGACAGCAGAAAACTGGCATTAGAGGATTTCTACATTAGATTATTTCTACTAGAGGTGTTGTTAAACACCATCCTTCAGCTCATAGCCAGATAGAACCATGACCCAGTCCAGAAGCTCTGCAGGCATCTCAAAGTAGCTCTGGGCATCATCTGATACAACCTATGCTGTGTCCTAGTGTTGTGCTGCTATGGTTCCTATGCTGCAAGAACTCAGAGGCTGTTTCTCACTAGGTTAGAGCAGAGTCCAGCCATTCATTCTGCACCCACCTGCAGAGAAAACCCTCCAGACCTCCTGTAGCCAAATGGGAGGTTGAGCTCAATTCTCCTCTCCCTCGCCATAACTTTCCAGTGCAATAATATGCAAATGTCTGCATCAAAGCAGTTGTAAGCTAGCATTTGGCACATAGACTAGGTGTCAGGACATATGGGATTTGCTGCTGCCTTTCTGATGGTCCCAGGCAAGCTGTGCCTTGTTTTGTGTCTTGGTTTCTTTGGCTTTGCATGAAGGCTAATTACACTTCATGTTTGTTCTCATCGCCGAGTTCTGCCAGCAAGTCATGTAATCCAGTGATGAGCACAAGGAAGTTTTTGGACAGCCAACTGTGATACACATTCCTTTCCCACCTTTTTGCCTGTGAAGAGGCTCCTCACTATGCCTTGGCCATATCTTTGCCCTCTCCTGCAAGCTGCATGCAATTGGCTATTGCCCATAATAAATCCAAACCACCTGCTGAGGGCTGGGAATTTTCCATAATCTGTGGCTAGTAGTCAGAATCTAGTTATAGTTAGGGGTGGGATGAAAGCATCCTAAAGCATCCTAAACTCTGTTTAGCTTAGGTCATCAACACTGGTTTGATCTGAGATGAAAGTTCAGCTCGCTTGCTTTGCAAAACTGCCTAATACTGCATGTACTTAAGTTTCCTAGATTCCTTCCTAATTAACCTGAAAGGTCCCCAGGCATTTAGGTTAAGCCACCCACATGTGGTCAGGAGCATCTGTTCCTGGTGAATTACTTCTACCTGTAGGTAAACAGACACCTGAATGCTGTTGGTATTCCCTGGCAAAGTCTCCAGGCTCACCTATGCTAAAAACAACAGACAGTGTCATTAGTAAAGGTCATTCTTGCAGTTTTGTATACATTTCTGGTACATTTATCTTTTCAAGACTTCTTCTTCCTATTTACAAGGAGAGGAGATTCCAATTTTAAGCATAAGAGTGGATTTCGGTTTATCAAGTAAGTTCCTGAGGCTTGCAGACAAGGAAATATTCTTGATGACCCCAATATCTGGTTTTCCACTTCTGCACTGAAGCTGAGTCTCTGCAAAAGCAGGTAACCAAGAGTCTTGGAGCTGTGAAGATGGTTATGTCAGAGCCTAGTACTGGTCTAGAGACAACATTGCTCTGCTGAAGCTGCTGAAAATTTATTCTTGATATTTTAGGTGTTATTGTTCCTTTCCAAGCCAGACTTTGTTATTCATCTAGTATCTTATGTGACATGAGCACACATCCAAAGGACTTGGAGTGGAGCTCTGGCTCTGCAGCACATATGCTGCTTGTAAACATACAGAGAGCCATTTTTACCAAAAATATCTGCACAAACACCCTGAGCAGGGTTATCAGGGTTCACCACGGGTGCTGCCATCACTGTGCTGCTGATGCCTCTGCTATTGTCCTCTTACTTCATGGAGTTTTACAGCTAGAAACTGTCATGTTCAATAAAGATGTCAGAGAAGCTCTGAAGGAAACAAGTACAGGAGTAAAACAATTCAGGCAACTCTCAATTATCTGCATATGTTGTTTCCAGATTGAGGATTATGTGGGTTGGGACCACAGGGTCATATAAGCTGATTCAAGATCAAGTCTGCTTTAGTAGCTTAGTACCAGCAATCTCTGCACATGAATATGTTGCTTCTTATGGACAGATGATACTCAGAGGCTTTGTAGCCACTTCAGTATATCCTACAGTACAAACCAACAAAACTTGTTGAACGTGTGCTAATCTGGTGCAGAACTAGCTCAGCTGCCCCTGCTTTGTATCCTTGGGATCTAAACAAGCAGAAAAGATGACACATGCTATAAAAGCAGCTCAGACCTAAGCAGGGTTTATTAGTCTTTCCTGACCTTGTTACCTTTTCTACTCATGCTATTCTGTTCTCAGTGTGCTGGAAAACATGGATAAACATGGGTAAAGAGGCACGAGAGGCAGTTCTCCAGCAGTCCTCTTGGGTTGTGCTAGTGCTTTGACTGATGCTTACAAACCCTGAGGAACCCAAGCCAACTGAATTTGGCTAGACATTGGTACCATGTTTTCAATAACTCAGTCACTGGGTTATCCAAGGTCTTCTCTCATCCTTAGCAGCACAGATAATGAGGAGCTGCTGGTGCAATTCTTACAAAATCATGTTAAGAGGTAATCTTCAGCTTAATGTTCCTATATACAGCATATAAAAATGCATCCTGTAACTTAAAGAGCAACTGTTCCCAGGACAGGCTGAGACTTGCAGCTTCACACCAGCAGTAGCCATTTGTGGAGGGTCTTTGGAGTATGCCCCAACTCTGGATTTCTGAAAACAAGAAAGAACCATTTAAAACAGACTAGAAAAAAAAAATAAATAAAAATCATAACTTGCACAGTCTCACAGTTGGAAAGCCCTCAGCAGACTTCTTTAGGGTAATTTTCTTTCTTCCTTCCCGCTCTTTCTTTCTTCCCGCTCTTTCTT
>VYZU01056869.1:8844-81351 GCA_013401355.1 Ceyx cyanopectus | reverse complement strand
AAGGGAAGAAGGATTTAAGATCATTTGTTTTATCAGATGCCAGAGCTGCCTCAGGTAACACAGAGTTAAATTAAACTGCATACTCTGTGTACACGATTTGGTCAGGGAACAGTGAGTTCTCATTACCTTAGTAACCACAAGGTTATTCTGCTGCTATTTCAGACACAAAGAATGGCACATTCAGTACATACTTGGAAACAAAATGGAACAAAGCACACATGTAAATAGCCTGAATATTAGAGATACTCCCTTTCCATCTCACCAACCTCCACTACTTTTCAGTGTCCTAAATTACACCTTCAACTATGGCATCCAGTAATGTCTGGGCTACCTGACAGCCCTACAAAGTACCTGTAAACAGGAAACAGAATCAAATCACAGTATTTAGTGTTCCAGTGTAAATCACAGAATGATGTACTAGAATCACAGAATGGTTTGGGTTGGAAGGAACCCTAAAGATCATCCAGTTCCAGCTCCCCTGGCACGGACAGAGAGACCTTCCAGTAGGTCAATTAGAAGTCTTGGACACTTCCAGGGAGGGAGCATCTGCATCTACCCTCTTCCAGTTAAAAGCCACTACACCTGTCACTACATGTCCTTGGGAAGCCCCTCTTCAGCTTCTTCTCTAGCAAGCTGTCATGGATTCACCAAGTATGAGATTTTACTCTGCAACTTGGCACCAACTGGAGAGCTGATGCTTACACTGTGCTTCTGCTGAACCCACCAGGCAGGCTACAGATCCCCTCAAAGTTACTCCTCTCTTTTTAGTGTCAACACTAAAGAAAGGCTTTAATATCAGACATTAATTAGAAATACATGTAGTTTAGATCATGGTTGAAAAATTTCAACACAGAGAGAGCCAATGAACAGTCTGCAGAACACAAGGAATAAGCTCAACATATTTTACCCTAAGTGCAATAATTGACTGTGAAGCTATGAAACTGTAATACCCTGAAACTCCACTCACAGCATCCTCCTCTGACTGCAAGGCACATGTTGTACTTCACAGCACACCCAGTAATGATCTGTTACAGGCAGTAATTGTTCCTGCACATGTACAAAAGCATATTGTGCTGTATCCCCAGGAAGACAGCGTGTGCCAGAAAGGGCACCACCTACAGCTGAACACTCTGAGTCTGAACTGAAACTTTAAAGAAAGATGAAGAAATTAATACTTACCACCTGCACATTAGCAATAAAAAAAGAACCACCTAATTCCCTGGGACTGGAGAATTATTCACAAATGCTAAATTCTCACCACATGCACTCTAATGTGAGCATTTCCAAACATCTTGATCCCTCACTCCCAGCAGTATGATATTTTTGAGCATGCAACCCAATATACATTCATTTTATTTGTTTATAAATTACACACTAGTATTACTGAAGTTCTAAGACTTATTTTTTTTCCTGCACCCCACTTTGGAGACCACTGGTCTAATGAACAGGAAAACAAAAGCCAGCAGAACAAGCATCTGCCCCAAGTATTTCCTATGAATACCCACACCCAAATTCTGCTGCTTCTGAACTGGCTACTGTAGCTAAGCTTTGGCTAAAAGAGTTGAAGAGTCATTCTTACCAGAGGCGGTGGTGGTGGTGGTGGAGGGGGCCCTCCAGGAGGAGCTGAGGGTGGAGGCAGAGGTGGTGGTGGTGGTGGTGGCACAGGCATCTGCTAAGGCTTCTAGCTTCACCGAGTTATGCAAATCACAGCCAAAGTCTATGTCCTTCAGGGGGAGGGAGGGAGGAGAAAGAAAAGTGGGGGGAAAAAGATAAATTAAAAACAATTAACTAAAGGAGAGGAAGGTGTTTCTACACTGTGATTTCTAGCTCTGAGCAGACTGAAGACTTCTGTGCTGCACTGCTTGCAGAACCACAGCACAACCACTTCAGTATGGCCCTGTGGTGACAGCTTCCCTCTGAAGAGCAAGCCCACACACATGGATTAGTGCCACGGACACCATGTGCAGGGATGCCAGCCTGGCCAGCCTTCTGCCTTCCCTTCACCTAGCCCTAGCCCCGAGAGGAAAGGAAGCAGGGAACAGGCAACCACATGTGCCTCCTGCTGGGGAAAAACTCCATCCGCTTCAAGCCAGAGATGTGCTGGGATACTGGAACAGCAGGAAGCTGCCAACAGCCACTGGGCTTGCTCCAATGTCAGAGAGAGGGAAAGGGAAAGAGAGAGAGAGGGAAAGAGAGGGAAAGAGAGAGAGAGGGAAAGAGAGGGAAAGAGAGAGAGAGGGAAAGAGAGGGAAAGAGAGAGAGAGGGAAAGAGAGGGAAAGAGAGAGAGAGGGAAAGAGAGGGAAAGAGAGAGAGAGGGAAAGAGAGGGAAAGAGAGAGAGAGGGAAAGAGAGGGAAAGAGAGAGAGAGGGAAAGAGAGGGAAAGAGAGAGAGAGAGAGGGGGAAAGAGAAAGAGGGAAAGACAGCTGAAAGGACCCCAATTCCCAAGTGTACATGAACAATATCCAGATACTATCTAAGCATTTTCCCTCTGCAGAGCCTCTGAAGACTGACTTTATCCCCTGAGAGACTGCTGCACATAGGACTAGCACATCAAAGCACTCAGGATCTGCAAGAGAACTGCAATCACTTTAACAATGACTTAATAAAGCTTCCCAAGCAAGCTGTCACTGCAGTGTCTGCACCATCCACCCTCATGACCAAGTCACCCAGGAACAGATCCAGGTGGGTCTTAAGTGTCTCCAGAGCAGGAGACTCCACAACCCCCCTGGGCAGCCTGTTCCAGAGCTCTGGCACCCTCACTGGGAACAAGTTCTTCCTTGTGTTCTTCTCAAATCAGCCCAGTTCTGAGGCAGCCCCTGTGTGCAGAGCAGCAGCAGCAGGGCCAGCACGCCGGGGGCGAGCGGCCGTGGGCGGAAGGAAACAGGAACCAGCTCTTGCTCTTTAGGACTGCCAGTCTGAAATGCCACCAGAAAGCACTGCCAGCTGCCTCTGCCACCAGCACTGCAGGCAGGGCACCCACAATTCCAGCAGCAGCAAGAGTGTGGCCATCATTAAGCTGTGCAGATTTCACCCCACAGCCCGCTGCCCTGGCCCGGAGCCCCTCGTGCAGCGGCCAGGATGCATTCCAGGGGCTACAACACACCAGCCAAGAAGGAAATACGGGAAATACCCAACAGCTTTCCTCCCATGCTGTTCCAAATCCTTTACAAATGAACGGTTTGACAGAAAATTCTGCTTGTGTGCCTTCCCATGTCAGTGATCACAAGCTGAGGGGCTGCAAGAGCTGACCTCGTGCTTGTGCACACACGGGTGTGGTTTTCACAGCAGTGCTGTCACCATGGGAAGGAGATACATCCAACACCTACACAGTGGAGAGCCAGGATCTTCAGAATTGTTTGTCCAAGTGGGCTTTGGAAGGAGTGCTGGGGTGCTGATTCACACAGGCAGACACTGCTAGCAAAGGACTCTGTGTAGATCTTCAGTTAGGCATCTGCAACCTAAGCTACAGCTAAAAAAAAAATAGCTCTTGAAATGTAAATATCTACACATTTTAACATGTAGGACTGGCAATGAGAACCTCCTTCTAATTTGGCTTATACAGTTTGTATTTAAAGAAAATTATGAAGTCTGTAACGCTTTCAGTACATCAATACACATTATTTGGAGGCTTCTGTTCCTTGGTTAAAGGCTGCATCTCATCTGCCTCTCCCCCAGCTAGACTGTTAGTTAAAACAGGGTTGGTAATTTCAGACAACAGCTTCAGAACATACTGTTGGGATGGATTTGTACATTATAAGCCAAATTAATTCTGAATTAAAAAAAAAAAAAAAAGGGTATCTCTGATCAGTTCTAGTGTCTGTTAAAAGCCAGATTGAGTGAGGGAAAATGCCACCAAGGATCCCTGAGACACACGTGTGCCCCTTCTCCTCTTCTCCAAATACACCTATTTGTCATTGCTAGAGGGGGTTCTGAACTATTCCTGAGGGAAAGATATTTTTAAAACACAGTTTAAAAGTTGGCAATAAGTGGAGAGAAGAAGCCTGTGTGTTTAGCCTGTTTTCTCAGGCAAAAAAAATAATGCAAATGTTCCTTGAGTTCCACATCACAGAACAGAATCAGGACCTGTAACTGCAGAATTTATTGGAAGAAAAACAAAAAAAGAAAAGAAAAAAAATCCCAAAGCCTGCTTTTCCTAGTCCACCTCTCTACCAAAGCAAGGTTGTATGTTTTTTTTATTAGACTTCCTGAAGTCTAACTTTAGATGTCCTAAATAATGTGATTTCTGTTATTTCCCTGGAGCTCTTCCACAGTAAAGTGACTCTGCTAGATCCTATTGCCTGACATTCAGCCTAATTTCTCTTTTCCTAGTTTGACTCATTTGCACCCCACTGCAGATGACTCTACTTTGTACCAAGCAGAATGGTTTTCTCCTACCTCTTAGCATCAGCTTTGTGAACTGTAAGAATTATCATTATTTAAATGCATTTATACACAAAAATATTTAACTAGTAGCTTTTTTTTTTAAGCTACAGTCCTTAGGTCTTTAGATAGTTTAGTCATTCATACAGAACAACACAGAACTGCAAGTGCAGCCCTTTTAATCAGTTTAGAGCAGGGACTGACAAAATAACCAGTTCATTATTACTGGCTTTGCAAAATTTTAATTGCACTAGAACCAAACCATGGAGTTCTTAAGCATCAGAAGCTACAAACCTTTCTACCCTTCTCAGTGTGACTTTCTTTTCTGTGTTTAGAGCATAAGGCAGAATCAAGGGGAGCATCTGAGCAGCTTCCAAGCCTTTCTCCTCTGCAAAAATAACACTGGTCACAAAAAAATTTATAGCCTCTTATATCTGTACTTCAGAGATTGAAGAGCAGTGCAGAAGTATCCGACAGTTCCAACCTTCTAACACTCACATACACACCCATCTTACTGCATTTAAGACATTCACAGCTATATTCCTACAGCTGACCAGGAAAACTCCAGCCTTCCAGCATCTCCTAAAGGGGGTGTCTGGATTGGGTACAGCTTAAAAGAGAAACTGCTGCTCTCAGGCATCATTTACATCCCTGCATCTGAAGGCAGAATCTATCTTCTTCAAATCTGGAGGGCTCTTCCTCCATTTCATGTGATTCAACACCCTTGAGGAGCACTGGAGTCTGTGGGATGGTTTCACAGCACGTAAGAATATCCTGAATTTCAGCCAAGGAACAGAGGTTCTCAGCTTGGACTATTTTCACCAGGCTTGAGCCAGCTTGATCCCCTTTCCTGAGTGTGTTTAGAAGCCTGGTGACATGGTACAGCAGTGGGCAGGGCAGACCCAGCACAGGGCACAAGAGATGGAAGATGCTTTGCCTCCATGTGTGCTGTGGGCAGAGCTCTGCTGGGCTCCCTGCGGTGCTGAGGGCAGAAATTAAACTGCTATGGCTTGAGAAAATTCCCTTCAGAGGCAAAGCTCTGCAGCTTGCTGCACACCCCTGCACATGACTATTTCAGGGCACAGCTCCCTCTGCTCCACGGGCATCTGCCAGATCAGAAAAAGGGCTGTAAGGGAGCAGAATAAAGAGAATTTGTTATCCTCCTTTAAACAAGGAGCAAGAGAAAAGAGCAACACCTAAGAGTTACCATGTTACACCTACTGTAGTGTAAACTGCAGTTAATGAACACAAAGTGAACTGTGGAAGCCCTGATTGCTTCTAAAGACATCACTTTGCAAAGTTATGGAAACACTTTGCAGAGTTTCCCTGAAATAGATTGTAGCATCCCCACAAAACCAGACGTGGCTTATTTCACTGCCAGACACACAAACAATGGGGAATTCAATATACAGTCATTAGCAAAGTTAATCATTGGCCTAAGCTAAAGAATGTGCAGCTCAGTGGAAGTTCAAGGTCACAGCTACATTCTCAAGATGACTTTTTACATTTACAGTCCTCCAGAGTCTCACTGGGAGCAGCACCTGAGCTCTCTTAGTAAAGGCAATCTGATATTTCACATTATTATATAATGAAGCCCCATAAGCTTTTGCTACTATAAACTTCAGTCTTTTAAGGAGGGTAACAAGCCTGTGTAGAGCACAGACTAGTTGAGGAAGTTCAGTAAGGACTGTGGTAAAGATAATCTATTGGTTTGAGGGTTTTTTCCAGAAGCTATAGCTCAAAACTGCACAGCAGTCACTAGTCATTCACTGTAAGTTATGATGACTGTTGGCTAAAAGAAATAACTGGATATGATAGTTGATTACTGTGTTTATTTAGATATTAATTTTACAGATACTCTGAAGAAAAGACCCTTTTTTTTCTGGCACAACAGAGCCTAGTATCATTTTCCCAAAGCCATCACCTGCTTCAACTTTCATCTATCATCTCTCTTTATTAGATCTTACCAACAATGCATGGCATAAAATACCCAGATAATAAAGCAGCAGATACTCACAAACATCCAGGATCAGTAAGTTCCAGAAGTCAAAGGTAAGAGCTGCCCTGAGCTGGTCTGGTCTCTCCTACTTTTGCTAAGTTAACAGAACTTTTCCCAGTCACTGAGCACAGAGAAGAAAACCTTCCACAGAAGCACACACTGGAAAAATACTATGTAGTTCTTATAGGTGAGTTAATAAACTAATAAGAAATTTGATGCCAATCCTTTCACTGCTCTCCTTCTCTTTGGAGGTAGAATATTTTTAAGTATTAAACAAGTAAATGTTTAGTATCAGTTAACATTTATTTTAGATTAAAAACAGTAAAATGTTATTAAACTTTGAAGCTTTTAGCATCTCTTAAAACTGCAAATATTTTTCTATTTGTTATGACTAAGACATTGTTTTCAGATCAACATCTTCTTAACACACGTTGTTAAATAAACAGGAATTTGTGCTGGATATACAGGTGGAGAAACTGAAAATACTGAGTGTATCAGAAAGCAATCCTGTCTCGTGCAGCATGCACACTAACAGGTTTTAAAAGGGGTGTTGTTTTTATCACAGTTTCAGCAAGCTTTGACTGTCTGAATCAGCAGAAGAACACGCAAACTTTAGTCCATAAATCCAGACTGTCCCAAGACCATTCTGTGTTGAAATAATGGATTTTTACATCTCAGCATCCTCTCTCCTCCACCAGATTCAACTTGCTGCCTTTCAGAGAAATCCTGCTGAGCAATATTCCACTTTCAGGAATAAAAAAGTGCTGCTGGGCTAACGTGTCCTTCCCATTCCTCGAACTCCTGTGACAGGAACACACCCCGTCCTCCACTCTGCCCTGCCCGGGCTGGGACAAGGGCTGGGACACGAACTGCCATTGCTATGGCTTGAGAGCTGCCAGAGTAACACACACAGAGCCCTGCTCCCCTCTACCAGCACATTCCCTGTCCCTACGGACTGATGCAACAAAATGTTTTAATCTCGTTTGCACCCCTGCTCGCTGTTACTAAACCTTTAAGAGGTTCTTTCCATCGCTTCTTCAGCACAGGTACAGAAGCATTTAAGAAACGCAAACTTTTACCCTTAGCCAACCCCCCTTTTCTCATCCGACCGACTCCAGCACACATCTTTCAAGGGGAGAAACTAGGAAAAAAAAGTTCTTCCTCCACACGGCCGCCGAAACCGGCCCCTCTCCCTCCCCTCGGAAAAACCATGGGGCAGAACCAAGCAAACCCTGCGTGGAGCTCCATCCACGGCCCGCGGGTCGCCGGCACCCCCCTGCCCTCCCCGGCCCGGTGACGGCCTCAAGTTTGGCCGCCGAGTTGTCTCAGCCCCCGGCAGCAAAGCGGGGAACGGCGGCCACCTCTCCCCCGAGCACAGCAACTCCGGCTGACCGACATGGGACGGAACTGCCGGGCACCCAATCCCTGCAGCCGCTGCGCTGCGTCCCCCCGTCCGTGCCCACCTGCTCCGGCGGCCGGGGTCGTGGAGCCGGGGTCGTGGAGCCGGGGTCGTGGAGCCGGGGTCGTGGAGCCGGGGTCGTGGAGCCGGGGCCGGGGCAGCGCAGCGCGCTCCTCCCCGAGCAGAGGGCACCAGGTACGGCGGCCGCCCGCCTCCCCTCGGGGTAGGTGGGAGCTGGCTGGGAGGCGGAGGTAAGGGGCGGGGGAAAAAAAAAATCTTAAGATCTTAAAGGGAAAAAAAAGCTCGTTGCGGCCCTCAGGGGAGAATCCCAGGCGCCGCCCCGAGCGGAGGACTAACCGACGTGAAGAGCGGACCGCAGGTGACCGCCGGTTGCATCCAGCCGGTTCTGGCGCCAACGGGACCCGCCCCGGCTCCGCACCCGCCCGGGCTCCGCCTCAGGGTCAGCACCTGAGGGCCCCGTTCTCAAGCCCTTCCCTTGAGGCGATGGAAAGAATCTTCTACGGGAGGGTGAAGACCCTCCGCAGACTGGGAAAAAAAACCAAATAAAATATATAAAAATAATAATAAATGTTGGTTTCCTTTGGATTTTGTCCAGGTTTGCAGTTGGAAACATTCCAGCCTTACCCTTGCAAGTCACCCGTGTGAGGGAGTTGCTGCCGAGCCGCCTTCCAGCCAGCGGGAGGAGCGAGTTGCACCGATTGCCATCAAGTGAATGCCTCAGAAATGAGGATAGCACTGGATTACATAAAAATCATGTGTGTTCTTGTCTGCCGTTCACAGTGCTTTCAGTGGCTGAGAGACTGGCCCATCTTCTTTGGATTTCTCTGTTTTGTTGTAGAAATGTAAAATTGGGTTTTCCTGGATTTTGTGAGAAATCACCCTCACACTGAAAATATATATATTGGGACAAAAATCCATGGAACAAAGAATGACAGAGCTGGGTGCACACCTAAAGTGCCCATGTGCACGCCTAACCTGGTGGCTCTCAGGTATTCATACAACTGTGGCATAGCAACAACCAGCCTGTTGCCCCAGCTGGTCCAATCCACACCCCTCTGTTTGTGCATTTTCAGGACATAGACACATCCCTACCCCCACCAGAGGAGTCCCTGCTATGGTCCCTGGGGGGGTCCCAAAGTTTGCAGCCTACCCATCCACCTGTTCCCACACCCAGCCTGCTGAAGCAAAATCACCCTGTTTATCACAATCCACCCTTCTTGTTTTATACTCTTTCTTGCTAAAGCTCCTATTCCTTCATTCTCTTCAAGGCTGGAAAGGAGCAGGCTGGCTCCAGCTCTGCTCCCCTCCTGGTTGGCTCCTCCACCATTTGCATCAAGAAGTTGTCATCAGTGCACTGGAGGAGGCTCCTGGGCTGTGTCTGGCTGAACAGCCCTTCCAGCAAACCCCTGCCGTTGCTCCAGGTCAGAACCCTGTGACCACACATGGCTTTCTAACTCCTGTTTATTCCCCATCCTGCAGGCATCGGTGCAGAAACACTTCAGGGAGGAGTGGAGTAGAAAGTTTTCAGCCTTGAAGGGGGGTAGACCCTCTGATTATCTAAAATGCCAAATTTAAAAACTATATTACTTCACAGAAGATTCCTCCCATTCAGAACTTGTTCAATACTAGATAATTATTCTTAGCAAATACATCTATAGACCATTTCATCTCTAAAAAAAATCTTTCTACACCAAGAACATCTTTATGACGCTGTCATCTGCCAGACTCCTCAAAATCCCACATAAAAAATCGAAAAATAAATGACAAAAATTAAGAGAAGGTAAAGAGTGTCCCTACCAGAGGAAGAAGAACAAGATCTCCTATTTGGCATGTTGTTACTGATTTTGAGTAAATATATAATTGGTAATATAAATTTCTTTGTATTTGTCATTATTTATGCATGAATTTTTAAGACATAATAAAAATACTAAGATTCTGTTCCAGTGATCATCTCAGCCATTGTGTTTGATTACTTCATTAGCTCTAATTCCACAATTAATAGACATTCTTACGTATGAACAGAGATACTCCTTTTTCCTTCCTTTAGAGAGTTAATGACAACTCAAAACTTTAATTTTGCTTTAATACAGCTTAACTAAAAAACTCCTAAAAATGTCTGAGGTGCTTGTTGCAGTACAATGGAGTGATATTTACTAATTCAGTTGAGACTGCAATACTGAGAAAAGCTGTAGGCAAATACTTAGTAAAGAGATTATTTCCCTAGAGGAGAGTATTACTGTTTATTTTTTTCTGTGTTTTTAATCCAAATCCTCAACCCTTACTCTTCATCTTGTTGAGCAAGCTGTTTGCTGAGTTCATTGCTAATGATGGCTAATACCTTCAGGCCCATAGTAAATAATTAGTACCTAATGTCAATTTCTTCCACTAATTGTATTTTTCTGTTTATGTCTTTCTGTGCTGTGGGATGGCATCAAAAGTGTCTCTTAGTAAAAAAAAGCTTTGGATTTTCTTCAGTGCTTGCTTCTGCCATTTATTTTCTGCACGACCTCTGTGCAGAAATAAATATGCAGAAAAGTACTTAATCACTCTTAATAGCATGAGGGGAACACGAAAGCATTCATTAATATTTGTGAGGGTGCCAGGTAGGATGCTGTTGCAAGCATTTACAGTGCCTTAAATATCTATAGTTGCCCTTTCCAGCTGGTTAATGTTTATCCAGTTGCTGAGCAGCTAAACAAAAATGCAGAGGCAGGTCTAGTGTTTGCTGCCCATCGGTGCTGAATTTGAAAGGAGTTTTTTGGCCCATGTTAAAGATGCAGAATTGGGCAGTAGATGAAATGCCATTCTCAGGCCTCTGCAGAGAAAAGTGAGCAAGCCTTGCCTGCAATTAGGGTGAGAAGTGAAATGCAGCGAGAATCAGCACACCATTTCCAAACCTCTCTCTTCAGAGTGTAACCTTTTCATCCCCACCAGAGGGAGTGCACTTGAAGATAATCATTAGTAGGCACAAATAGTGTGTTTGAGGAGGCTGATTTCCTTTGCCACTTCCTTGAAATAGAAAGAACTTTGTGAGGGAGGAACAATTTTCCCCCCATCCACCCCCAGAAATTCAATTTTCTTCAGCTATCACATCATGCCAAAGAAGCAGCATGAATTTTTTTCCCACATCCTGGGCTTTTAATATATTTTTAATGCTTTTTTTTTTTTAAGCATTGGTATCAGGTACAAGATGCCAACCAGCAAATGAAAGTCTCCTACATGACAACATCCACAGCTGTTAAGTATTCACCAAAGTCCTGTTGGAACAAACGGGCTCACAAGTGGTGGTACTGACATTTTATATAGATGTTTAAAGGCATTTTTCTCTTTGGAATGTAGCTGAAATCTCTCCCAGCCCATGAAAGCAGTTGAAGAGCTTTAGATTGACTGTAGGGCTGTGCAGAAGGGAATGCCCTGCCCTGTGCCCCATGCAGACAGGAGCTTCAATCAGACTGCTGAAGGGGAAAGATTACACTTGAAGGATTATCATCAAATTCCCTGTCAATATTCTTAGCAGTAGTCACTGATACTATCACTGTCTGCTTTTGTCCAAAGCAATGTTATTATGTTCAGTCATGCAATGAGATCAAATTCCATAATAATAATTTTTTATTGCGGATTACTAAGCAAATAATTTCCTCTTGGTTCATAGGAAGCAAATGGCACAGGTTGTGGTGTGACACTCAGGTACTATTACTAGCCTTTTTCAGGGCTGAAAAAGATGATACTGGATAATTTCAGGAGTGATGGCTGCCAAGGGGGAAATAAATGAGACTCACTGGCAGCAGAACACACCTATTGGAAGAGGAAAAATAGTTTCCACAAACCATGAGGAAGAGGGACATATTAGAAGGCCTTCAGAAAAGTTGTTGAAGTTGTTCAAAGGCTCAGCTGTGTGGCAGAAGCAGTGTTACTGAAATTTTTATCTCTCTACATTTTTTTTTTCAGAATAAAACTTGACAACACACTGGCACTAAGCAACAGAAGGAAAGAACTGGATTCTCCTCTTCATTCTCCTGTAATATTTCCCCCCCCCTTCCTTTCTCTCTTTTTTTTTTTAATGGCAAACTGACATGATAATTTCTGGGAGTTGGTGGTGTTCCCATAGAAACAGCCTTGATTTGATGATACCACTGCAGGTTGCTGCTGTTACTCTGCTATGTTCTAATTAAATGAAAACCTTCCTTGATACACTGCATTTAAATGTTCAGACATTTTTCTAAGTAATTGGAGCAGTGTAATCATTTTTCTTTTGACCATATCTGTATGGAGGCCAGAAAACTTACGATCCAGATATTCTTTTAGAAGCCATATTTTTGTCTCAGCATTCATAAAAACCAAGTGGGCCTTTAGAGCTACTAACAGCAGTTGTAAGTGCTTTAAAGTGATTTGTGGAATAAGAGCTCTAACTGTTACATGCCACTGAGGAGCTGCTTCTTTTACTTAATGCCTCCTACTTTTCAATAGCAACTGCTTTTGTTTCAGAATCACATTGTGGTGACTTAAAGTGCTAATGAATTCTGCATTAAAAGCCAGATGTTTAGGTATCTGGGATGAAACTCTCCAGGGAAGGAGTTCAGTTGTCTGGCAGTAACTGTGCTGGAAGTGTTTTAAAAGGCATAGTGTGTAAAAAACACTCCTTTTCATCTTGTGTTCATCCCCTTTCCCTGCAGGGCATAGAAAAGGATTAATTGTCAACTCACCATTTCGAGATAGCGAGCTGGAAACCAGGTTGTGGGTTTGTCTGGTTGTGAATGTTGTGAGAGCAGAATGCAGGCAGTGAAGCATCAGGATTGCAGATGTGTGAATAGAATCGTTTCTACTGAGTTTTCTGAGTGGTGCTAAGCCAGAGTTGGGCAGCCCAAGTGATGCTTGTCTTCATAAGAACCAATGTTCTGTAGTTCAAATAATAATTTACCTTATAAAAACAAAATAAATTGGATTGCACGATCCTGAATACTTTGTTTGCATGTGTGATTGTGGCAGTGGACTTGCACCCTGGTTTCTGAGCACTGCTGCACACTGCTGCTGCCTGCAGGGGCTGAGAATGACTGCTGCTTCTCTCCCACAGGGTGGCGACCAACGAAAAAAGAATGAAAACTAAAAGTCTCTTGCTCCATCTTTCAGTTTCGGTCTAACTAAAGGAAAACTCAGAGATGAGTCTTTAATACTGCTGTTTAGCAGTGGTAAACTCAGTCGAAAGGGAAACAAGATCCAAAATTCTGCTTTTTAAGCAAAAGACACCCTAGCAAATGTGGCTAGACTTTATAAAGTCAGCTGTGCTATCTAGTCAAATGCTGCTGAGTTTATCATGACTTCTCAGGAGCAGCAAAGGGTTTTCTACACAGCCAGATGTAACGCAAGGCTTTGGAGAATTTTTACTGTGCTTTCAGTCCATGTAATGCTGCTGTGCTTGTCATTTACCATTCTTCTCTGCATAAACAGAGTGGACTAGCTGCTTAAAATACATTTCTTCTCGTTCTTTGATGAGGGTTTGCAATGCACTGAATGTCANATGCCAACCAGCAAATGAAAGTCTCCTACATGACAACATCCACAGCTGTTAAGTATTCACCAAAGTCCTGTTGGAACAAACGGGCTCACAAGTGGTGGTACTGACATTTTATATAGATGTTTAAAGGCATTTTTCTCTTTGGAATGTAGCTGAAATCTCTCCCAGCCCATGAAAGCAGTTGAAGAGCTTTAGATTGACTGTAGGGCTGTGCAGAAGGGAATGCCCTGCCCTGTGCCCCATGCAGACAGGAGCTTCAATCAGACTGCTGAAGGGGAAAGATTACACTTGAAGGATTATCATCAAATTCCCTGTCAATATTCTTAGCAGTAGTCACTGATACTATCACTGTCTGCTTTTGTCCAAAGCAATGTTATTATGTTCAGTCATGCAATGAGATCAAATTCCATAATAATAATTTTTTATTGCGGATTACTAAGCAAATAATTTCCTCTTGGTTCATAGGAAGCAAATGGCACAGGTTGTGGTGTGACACTCAGGTACTATTACTAGCCTTTTTCAGGGCTGAAAAAGATGATACTGGATAATTTCAGGAGTGATGGCTGCCAAGGGGGAAATAAATGAGACTCACTGGCAGCAGAACACACCTATTGGAAGAGGAAAAATAGTTTCCACAAACCATGAGGAAGAGGGACATATTAGAAGGCCTTCAGAAAAGTTGTTGAAGTTGTTCAAAGGCTCAGCTGTGTGGCAGAAGCAGTGTTACTGAAATTTTTATCTCTCTACATTTTTTTTTTCAGAATAAAACTTGACAACACACTGGCACTAAGCAACAGAAGGAAAGAACTGGATTCTCCTCTTCATTCTCCTGTAATATTTCCCCCCCCCTTCCTTTCTCTCTTTTTTTTTTTAATGGCAAACTGACATGATAATTTCTGGGAGTTGGTGGTGTTCCCATAGAAACAGCCTTGATTTGATGATACCACTGCAGGTTGCTGCTGTTACTCTGCTATGTTCTAATTAAATGAAAACCTTCCTTGATACACTGCATTTAAATGTTCAGACATTTTTCTAAGTAATTGGAGCAGTGTAATCATTTTTCTTTTGACCATATCTGTATGGAGGCCAGAAAACTTACGATCCAGATATTCTTTTAGAAGCCATATTTTTGTCTCAGCATTCATAAAAACCAAGTGGGCCTTTAGAGCTACTAACAGCAGTTGTAAGTGCTTTAAAGTGATTTGTGGAATAAGAGCTCTAACTGTTACATGCCACTGAGGAGCTGCTTCTTTTACTTAATGCCTCCTACTTTTCAATAGCAACTGCTTTTGTTTCAGAATCACATTGTGGTGACTTAAAGTGCTAATGAATTCTGCATTAAAAGCCAGATGTTTAGGTATCTGGGATGAAACTCTCCAGGGAAGGAGTTCAGTTGTCTGGCAGTAACTGTGCTGGAAGTGTTTTAAAAGGCATAGTGTGTAAAAAACACTCCTTTTCATCTTGTGTTCATCCCCTTTCCCTGCAGGGCATAGAAAAGGATTAATTGTCAACTCACCATTTCGAGATAGCGAGCTGGAAACCAGGTTGTGGGTTTGTCTGGTTGTGAATGTTGTGAGAGCAGAATGCAGGCAGTGAAGCATCAGGATTGCAGATGTGTGAATAGAATCGTTTCTACTGAGTTTTCTGAGTGGTGCTAAGCCAGAGTTGGGCAGCCCAAGTGATGCTTGTCTTCATAAGAACCAATGTTCTGTAGTTCAAATAATAATTTACCTTATAAAAACAAAATAAATTGGATTGCACGATCCTGAATACTTTGTTTGCATGTGTGATTGTGGCAGTGGACTTGCACCCTGGTTTCTGAGCACTGCTGCACACTGCTGCTGCCTGCAGGGGCTGAGAATGACTGCTGCTTCTCTCCCACAGGGTGGCGACCAACGAAAAAAGAATGAAAACTAAAAGTCTCTTGCTCCATCTTTCAGTTTCGGTCTAACTAAAGGAAAACTCAGAGATGAGTCTTTAATACTGCTGTTTAGCAGTGGTAAACTCAGTCGAAAGGGAAACAAGATCCAAAATTCTGCTTTTTAAGCAAAAGACACCCTAGCAAATGTGGCTAGACTTTATAAAGTCAGCTGTGCTATCTAGTCAAATGCTGCTGAGTTTATCATGACTTCTCAGGAGCAGCAAAGGGTTTTCTACACAGCCAGATGTAACGCAAGGCTTTGGAGAATTTTTACTGTGCTTTCAGTCCATGTAATGCTGCTGTGCTTGTCATTTACCATTCTTCTCTGCATAAACAGAGTGGACTAGCTGCTTAAAATACATTTCTTCTCGTTCTTTGATGAGGGTTTGCAATGCACTGAATGTCATTGCTGGCCACAGGTGGGTTTATCAAGTAGCCTTAAAATGCTCCTGACTGTGTAGAGGCATCAGTGAATACTCCAAATTCTCTTCACTAGTTGAACTAGCAAGTTTTTCAGTGAGAGTCAGGTTAGGTACAACATTAGCAGCTGGTCACATCCCCAAACAAGAAACCTCCCAGGTTTAGAAGGTTTACAAACGTGGTACCTCAGAGATGCATGTGTTATTATAGGCTACTGTTGGAAAAGGTTCTTGTAGTTCAAGGATAATTCTGATTATTATTGAAATATGACTGAAGAAGTCTTTTATATAGCTATAAAAATATAAAATTATATATAGCTATAGTGCTGTGAGACTTTTTAATGACTGCTTAAAAACTCCAGCAATAACCAGCTCCACATTTGGCCTGGGTGGCACTGCAGCCCTGCAGCAAAGAATTTACACTTAAAATAAGGTGAGCACGACCCTTTCCCAGTCCAACCAGGAGCCACAAGACTTGCCCACTTCCTTCTGGCAACAATCAAACACGGAGACATGCTTTTCAGTGAATAAGATAAATAAGTTGAGCCTGGACTCTGCCAACTGCAAACAAAAGCCCTTGAGCAAAGGTTGGCACCACACCCAGATGCCCTCAGCTTTTTTATTTTCATTTAGCCAGCTCAGCTACAGCTGAACAACTTGGGATATGCCTTCCTCTAAAATCCTAGCTCTTTGAAGTCAGGTCTTACTTTCATCTAAAACTGTGACCTCTAATGGATCTCAGAGCTGCAGCTCAGGCATATCCTCATTATTAAGATGCTGTGAATTAATTTATTGTTAAACCACGCTGTTCAGTAGCAAGACCTTCCTCTCAAAGCAACAACTGGACTTTGAGAAACAACCTCTTGAAGTGTCATCAGTTCTGGCACCAAGGTTCTGCCATGACCTGTGTGATGAAAATAATCTGTGGCAATATAGCAGTAGTGAGTTAGTAGTGAGTTAGTGCTCAGAGCTGATAGATAACTAGAACATCATGCTATTTTATAGTAGACCCCTGCAATATACTTGCAAGAGAATGATAGATGGCTTGTATACTTTTTATGGGACTCTCATAAAAGAAATCTGTATTTTCCAGCACTATCTGGTGCATAAACTTGACTTCAGTGTATTCACCTGCCCATCAGTCACATTTATGGTGCCCAAGCATGGTCACACTGGATCTGAACAAAGGTTCAGCCAGGCCAGCAGCCTGTCTCTGAGTCAGGAATGGAGTTAAGAACAAAGTGAGGGCACAATTCTATTTTCTGTACTATATCCTCACAGACACTAGCAGTCTAGCTGGGGACTACCTGAGAGAGATCAGGTACTCTAGATCTTTGTATTTCGGAGGTTTTGTGGATTTTGTTCATCTGAAAAATTATTTATAACACTTTTTTTTCAACATACTGATATTTTTTGTTGTCTCCCCAGCACTGAGAGGTCTGTATGCTGCTTTTCAGAGCTCTCCATTCACCACTCTTGCCAGAGTGAACCATTTGGCCCTTGCAATGTCTTGGGCACCCAGACGTAATTTTCATGAGTGTTAAGAGCATCAGATTAATTTTCCCTCCCCAAAAAATCAAATAAAATTATAGGGACAGCTTACTCCTGCTTTAATTATACACAGTATTCTTAAATTTAAGCAAAATCAAGCTCTTCCTACAGTGTATTATTAGCTGTGGATAGAGGACAGCTTGAGAAAACCTCTGAAAAAGGAAAGCAGTGACAAGAGGAAGGCAAGCAAACACAAAAACTAACAATTATACCCCTGTTCCTAATGAACAAAGCTTTAGGATATTTATGTTTAACGTAATTAAAAGTCTGATTAAAAGCTCCTGGAGTCCCACAGTCGTATTTTCCCTTGAAGTGCCAATCTGCAATCTCAACATGACTCCCAGGGCCTCAAGAGGGCAAAGTGGGGGTTCAGACTGATGCATCAAAGAGCCAAAATCCTGCATTTAAATCAGGATCACTCCTGACAGGGAATCAGAATCAATTAACAGCAGCTACTGGCAGCACCCAACAAATAAAGCTTGTAAATTCCATGTTTTCTAACTGATCACAGGGTGACAAAAAACTTGTCTGAGCAGCAGATTGAGCCCCAGATTCACACCTCATGCAAGGAGAAATCTCAGCAGTTGCTAAAAGGAGGGTTTTTCTGTGTGGGGAAGGTTGTCTGACCTCCCTCCCTGAAGCTGGTCATAAAATTGCAGTAGCTCCTGCTCCAGAGGAACTTGTAGTTCCCTTAAAAGGAAACTCAATATGGATTTTTTTTTTCTATTTTTTTAATTCTGTATCAGTGGAAAGACCTGAGACCATGCAGAAGGATGGCAGAAGATTCCCAGTCAGTGCAGATCTGCATCTGAGAATCAAACCCACTTCACACACCCCAAAACACCTGATGGTCTGGCTACTAATACCCTGAAAATTCATTTAACTCATTTTTACTCACGTGAAACATGATGCCTGGATCTGATAATTACTCACAAGAGTAAATTGCTCATTTACAACTATCATGGAAAGCTGTTTGCTACCCCCCAACACATACTGTCTGCTGTTAGATTGCTTTCTCTAGAGAAAATGAGTAGTAAATTTAATTTGTAAGCTGCAGCTGCTAATCAATATGCTGTAGTTGAAGTCTACATCCAAATACTGTTTTTTAGAGCTATTTGTGAATCTCAGATATGTCACTGAAGATAAAACAGATAACAAGAAATTACTCCACTACTCCTGGTGCCTAGAATATTGAGTAACTTTATCCCTTTTATTCTGAAATGAAAAATCACAGCCAGCAGGTCTCCCATATTATTTACAATAAATTAGTGATGAAGGGGAAAGGTTTGTTTTTCAAAATGGTGTAATTCTGTGGTCTCAAATATCATTCTCTAACCAACTCTTTCTCAGCCCAGCTTTTAAGACATCTTAGGAAATACCAGGCTTGGGTTTTTTTCTTTTTCCCTAGCAGGTAAGGCAAAAGAGACAGCAAAATGTGCTTCCAGTTTGTACCTGTGCTTCAAACAGCTTTCCCCCAAGTAGCTATCAGATGTTTCAATGCATTAAACAGACTTTTACCTTGCAGCATCCAGCTGTGCTGGCAAGCCCAAGGCTGGGAGTTCTCTACTCCAGGCTTCAGATTTCAGCCCTTCTATGAGCTTATCATGTTATTGGACAAGAGACTGGGGATTTCAAATATAAAATTATCACTGGTTGCACTATAGTGAAGACAGAATGTAAGAAAAAAACAAAACTTAAGAAACTCCCCCCCCAAAAAAATGACAAAACCCCCCTCTCCAGTGAAGTCCCCTCTCTACTCTTTCAGCTCAGTGTAAGTCACACCCTGAAGGAACAGCTGAGGTTCTGCTGCTCTGGCAGGGGGCTGGACTCAGTGATCTCCAGAGGTCCCTTCCAGCCTCTACCATTCCATGATTCTGGGACCATTCCATGATTTGAAAATTTCACTTTATTTACTAAGAAAGTATCTTTGTTTTTCCATATCTGCAAACCTTAATAGTTTCTGGACAGTATTAAAACAAATGTACTGCTGCTGCCATAGCCGAGGTAACCTCATCTGCTTAATTCCATTTATCTTGTCACTGCTTGCTTTTAAAAACAAACTAATTTCTTAACTAATTTTCTTATTTCTTCCTATTTCCTACTTTCTGATGTATGATACTTACCAAGGTGATGAGGAAAACACCTGCATGAAGAATGCCAACAACCTGTTAATTCCATGCACAGAAATGGACTATTGTTAAACTAAACTTATTCTCCCATACAAAAGAAAGTTCACACTTTCCCTGTTAAAAAAAGATGCTCCATAAAATGCTGCCCTTTTCTGTGTCAGCTGAATTGCTGTGTACAGGTGACTTAGAGTGTCAGCTGATGTTCAGAGTGAGAAACAAGAGAACCATTTCTGCATGACAAGGTGGTTAAGGCCAGTTCCCAGTGCCTGTGCTGTGCAGTCAGCACTGAGCTCAGCCTGCACACAGGGGAAGGTGAGATGAGGCAGGCAGCCCATTTTCTCATGGATCTTGTTTTTCAGTGGCTGTTATCAAATTCATTGAAGCAAGGATTTGCCTAAGCAGGAGGGTAGAATTACATCTCCTTCCCACAGCTCAAGGTCAGGACAGAGACAGAGGATGGCTGCCAGTGAGTCGGGTTAGGTGCATTTATTGACTTGCATTCTTCCCAGGGTGAAAGTACCACACAAAAGGATTAAAGCATGGCTCCTAGTCAGATATTGACAGGGAATTTACCAGCAGTCATCTGAGCAGAATACCACACTTCTCAAACAAAACCTGAATTGGCAGGTATCTTGTGCCTAGGCAAAGACTCACAGCTAATAAACCTGAGACATTTCCAAGGAGCAAACAGGGGTTCACTCTAAAAGGAGGCACCTTGGAGCTACAGAAGTGAGGAAACTGATATAAAAAGGCAGAAAAGCACCTGCACAGGGCATATAAATTATTACTCTGCACACTGGGGTAGTTCTGAGGATCTGATCCTCACAGAGCTCACAGGAAACCATCCACAGAAGTAAGAAGCACACCAGAGCAGTATCTGCTTACTCTGCCACTTGGGCACAGACAGAATGTTCTCTGGGCCCTAGCTTACAAACAGGCAGACCTGTTTTCTCTGCATTAAACACCAACATGTTGTCTTCCAAAAGCAGCAGGACAACCCTGGAAGCAAACACCCCCCTTCCTGCCTCCTCTTCCCCTCCCCACGCCAGGTGAATGGAGCTGAAGTTTGATTCTTCATCCACCTCTCTCTTACCAGCTCTTAAACTTTCCTCTGTCCGAGGCTGGGGTTGCTGCAATTGCTTCTTCTCAGCACATGGATTTTAGATGACCCTGGACTGAGACTCCACACAAAAGCATCTCTGAGGAGAAACTTTTAAAGAGCTTCCCCTCCCCAGTTCTTTGTGTTGCCAGTCTGGAGTCAAGAACATAAAAAGGCAGTTGAAAACCAGTACCTTGAAGCTTTGATAAATGAACTGGAATGAAAAAAGCATATGCCTGCACAACGTGTGGGAAAAAAAGCTTCTACAGAAGCAGATTTTATGCTACAATCTCTTTGTCCACAGGTTTGAGTCTGAAAGAGTAGCTGAGTGAAGGACCAGTAAGTACCCAAGCCAGATAGGTGACTGTCAGTAAGTGATGTATTCCATCTTTTCACCTGGAACTCAGCTCACATTCAGAAGTCTAAAACGATTTTAACAATATAAAGTATGTTGTGACTGCATTTAAAATAGTTGCTGCTACATCACCTACTATCAAGAAATGTGTTACTGCCAAGTGTTTTTAGATGGGTTTGCCCTGGAAAGCACAAAACTAGTGCAAATCTGGCTTCTACTTTGCCCCAAAACCCTGGAGCTGCTACAGGGAGCAGATAACTGCCCCAAGTTAAAGCACATAATCTCACCACCAAAAGAAAGGGTGAGAATCTTTAACCTTGTTTCCCAAGCCTTGGACAGGGTAAACAGCAAAGAACATTTCCAGTCCACACTAGGAGTACAGCCCTACCTGTGCTCTCCAGGGCTGATGTCACCTCTCAGTAGAATATTCACATTTTACCAGTTTCTTCATTGCAGCTTCTTTATATCAGTTATCAGCAATTATGAGAAAATCATGTTCCCTGGGTAAACAGTGTGAACTGTTGGACAATTGGGCTCCCTATGGGAGACCAGCCTTGGAAAGATCCTGCTTATCCTTATGCAGCAAGGAGACCAGCCCAGTCCTGCCTTTTGCATATTTAAAGGCACTGGGACATGGGCGAATGCAAGCAGCAGCCCCTCACATTACCTCTCCTTTGAGCCCCTCAGGGGCAGGATGAGTTCATGGTGTGCCTGCTAACGGCAGGGCAGGGGCACATATGGCACTGCCAGAGATCCTCAGCCCTGAAATGAGCGAAGAGCACTTGGTTCCCACCTTCCTTCAGTAAGGCAGCAAGTGAGAGGAGAGCAGCAAATCACCTCCTCTGCCAGAGAGCAAAGAGGAGCCTAAGAAGTCAGCACCTTGGCTCCTGGCAAGGGCTGGGGTAGACATCCCAGCAGCTGCCCCGGGATATCCCCTTTGAGCCGACTCACCACAGCACAGGGACTGGGGCGTTTATTGGTGACACTGAGACAATCACATCGTCCTGGCATCTGGGGCTGTGTTCAGCATGGGATTCCCTGTCTGCTGGGCACGCTGGGCTCTCCGCAGGGTCTGCTCCGGCCGCTGCCACCAAAGTCTCCGTCGGCCAGAGGACCAAGCCATGCCAGCCCCAACCGTGGGCAGCCATAGGCTGCAGCCACCCGTCCTGACGGCGCCCTGGCCGGGGGCGGCTCCTCACGGGCTCCTCCTGGGCTACTCGCCCGCTGGGGCGGCAGGGCCCGGGGCACCGCCGCCGTCGAAGGGCTCGGGGCTGTCGGCCAGCAGCGACGTGCGCACCCTCCGCCTCTCCTTGAAGCGGCCCGAGTGCGAGACGCGGAGGCTCCGGCGGTTGCCGCCTCCCGCCCCGGCCGCCTCGCCACCGCCGAAGGGGGACGGCGGCTCCTCCCGGCCGCTGGGGCTGCGGGGCGCGGCGGGGGCCTCTCCGGCGGCAGCGGCGGGCAGCGGGGCGGCCGCAGCTTCCTTGTACTTCTTGCTGCTCAGCGACTTCCACCAGGGACCCGCCGAGCCGCCCTTCACGCCGGAGCGGGGACCGGCGGTGGCCGCGGCGCCTTCCGCCATCTCGGGCACCTGCGGGAAGGGAAGAGCGGGAGGGCGGCTTGGCGCCGGGCACGATGAAGCCGGGCGGGCACCCCACCCGCCGGCGCTGGGTGTCGCTGAAGGCAGCGGGGATCCCTTTTCCCCAGCAGAGAGGAGGCGAGCAGCCCGTTCAGCGCGGGGAGACCTGCCCTTCACCCCGAGCTGCCGCTCAGCGGGGCCGCGTCTTGCACAGGCAGAGGGTTTTACTTTTTGCCTCAGGCCGAACCCCGGGGACGGGCTCTGAGGCTCCACCCGCCTTCCCCTGCGCGGCTGCCAGGACGACTGGAAGGGAAACACAACCCCGGGCCTGAGCCGCGGGACCCGCTCCCTGCACTCGCCACCCGTCCAGCCCCAGGAGTGGACCCCGAGCCCCGGCCCCTTGGGGCCGCTGCCTCCCCGCGGGACGGGGCCGGGAGCCCGCGTATCTCCGCCTACCTCCTGGCGGCTCCGGCGATGCCGAGGCGCTGCTCCCTCCCTCCCTCCCGCCGCCGAGCCCCGGCGCAACAGGTACGGGAGGCGACACTGACCTGCGGCCGCCCTCCCGCCCGCTGCGCAGCGCTCTCCTCGTCAGCGGGTCTAGAGCGGTCCCTCCTTCCTCCGCAAGCCCCTCCGGCTGCACCGCGGCCGGGCAGGGGAACGAGGCGTCGGGACGGCGGGAAGCAGCGGCCGTGCGGAGCCGTGCGGAGCCGGGGCAGGTAGCGGCCAAGCTCCGCGGCTCGTCCCCGTGGGCGGAGCGGCGGCCCCGGGGCGGCTCCCGCTCACCTGCCGGCTCCCGGGGTGGGGCGGGGAGAGGCCGAGAGAAGAGGGGCCGGGGAAGGTCGGTGTCGCCCTGAAGGGACCAGCCGGCGGTGAAGACACACGGAGGAGGAGGAGGAGGGGAGGGAGAGCTTTAGTGGCGGGGAGGCAGCAACGTTTTGGTTGTGCACATCCACAGCGCGTACTCTACACTCTTTCATACTAACTAATAGCAGCAGCAAAAAGTCTCTCCTATTGAATAAAAGAGTACCTTCCAGTCAGAAAAGGTGGCCTTTGCACTACTTCCTAACAAGAATGGAGCAACGTTTTCTAAGGTGCACAGTACCAGGGCTTCGGGCTCTCCTGGGCCAGGGACAGCAGCAGCCTAGAGGGTCAAATTTCCACTGCTGAATATGATCTAATGCTTTGCAACTCATTTGTCTCCACAGAGAAAGAGAACACCAGCCTCTTTCATCATCTTCTGTCGCAAGGACGCACCTGGGAAAAAAAGGATTTTATGGAGAAATAAAAGTAGTTATTATTTTTAAAAGCCCCTTTCACAAAAATATTACTGGTTGACATTTTATCCTCTGTTCTGGTTACAGGCTTATAGAAAACATTTGCCACCAGATTGCTATTTTGATTCCCACAGACCTGACCTCTTTGCTCACATCGTGCCAAACTTATATCAAATCAGCATGTTCTTTTTTTTTTTTCATGGAAGCCTGTTTCAAAGATTCTTCAACGAGAAGAAATAACAAGTGTACTTGTTGCATTGCTTCTGTATGCATATACTTACAGCTGTGATATAAAAGGAAAATAAAAAATCCATTGACTCATTCAGTGTATGGAGGTTACATGCTATATTCATCTAGTAAGACTGCTGCAGTTAAGATCCATCCTGTCTTTGCATGAGGAGAGGATAAAAATTAGTGTGGGTTTTAATTTACTTTTTTTTTTGTCCCAGCTGGGGTGGATGTGCAGGATTCTAGCAGACATCCCAGTGTACTGCAAAATAAAACTGTAGGGCTTTTTCTTCCACATTGTAATGAACTCCTTTTGTGTAGGACTGGACCATACTCACACCATGTCACATCATAATTCTGCAGGCTCTTCAAATTACCTCAGTAGTCTCAAGATATATTCAGAAATACCCTGGTATTCACAATTATAATTATACCAAGGGGATCCAATAATGGACTCAGAAGCATAAAAGGAACTAGTGAATTGCTGTCAGATCTTGTATTTACACTGAAGCCCCAGACAGTCCAGCAAATACACTGGAGTTTTGAAACCTGGGGTTTTCAACCACTCACCTTAAGGCCAAGGATGTGCTTGAGCCTATTGTAGAAAAGAATATATGGCACTGGCAGCTGTAAAGAGCACAGCTCTTCTTACCCAGTCTCTGCAATATTTAACAGCATGTTTAATTCTGCCAGTTTCAGCTCTTCAACTCTAACCTGCCCTGCCCTGCAACTGAGTAATCAGTGACACTGATACCTGCTGTCACTGGGCCTTTTGAAACTCAGCATTAAAATCTGTTCTTGAAACTCCTAGATCTCAAAGCTAAAACGTCCCAGTGTTCCCAGCAAACAATTTCTCTGCTCATTTGCCCTGGCAAGCTTAAATATTTCAACCTGGCAGTAACAAGTCCCATAAAGGCAGGAGTGTAAGGAAGTTATTTCAGCTGTTCCACAGCATTTAAGAGAGCTGCTGCCTTACCAACCACTCACTTCATGTGCTGTTTTACTCACACTGCTGCTTTATGGCAGCAAGTCCTCTCACCCTGGCAGCTCCAACCAGCATCTGGGAGGGGTACAGAGCTACACCCACCATGCCAGAAGATGGGGCTAGCTGAATGTCAGATGGCAGCACTCCACCAAAGGTCTTCTCCAGTAGCTGGAGGATAAGGAGGTTCCTGCTGACCATTTATCTGGCTGCAGACAGGTTCCCATCATACCTCACTCACCTGCTTCCAGAGCTGCATGCCACTCCAGATGAAATGACCTGGTAGGGAAGTTACATCTACTCAAAACCAGCCTCCTGGAGCAGCTTTCAAAGGACTTTCTATTCTGCAGTAGTGCCTCATGTGAGACGAGTCATCACAGCCTTGCTGATTGCTTTGAAACAAAGGGAAGGATTTGGGGTAATCCAGTCAGACCCCCCCCTTTTTGTTTGGGTTTTTTTTTTCCTGTGTGCTGGAGTATAGGCTTCCATTACAGACAGACAGGCTTTTTCTTCTGTTTTAGCAGTCGGGTTTGCAAAGAAAAACCTTTTTCTTTCCTTGAATTGGTGACTCTGGAACAGAGGTGCTATGTCTCAGAGGTGCTGCTCAGCCTCAGGGGCAGCAGGGGTGGCCATGGTCAATCTGAGGAGAGAAGAAGCCTGCACAGCACAAGGTGGCACTCGTGAGGGATGGAGGGGACAGGGAGGGTGATTTTATCTCCATGATATCCCCCGAGGATGCTGGATTACCTGTTCACCAGTTAGCCAAGGCAAACGTGAACAATTCAAGAGTTGTGTGTGTTTTAAGATGCTTTTCCCTCTGTCCAAGAGATGAGAACCTTCTGCTTTCCAAAGACACTAAGCATGGGTACCTGCAGGAAAACTGTTCTGTTTCCCAACTAGGAAAGTTTCCAGCAGTGTGGGGATGGTAATTAGTGAATGATTTGCATTTGGCAGCTTGCTACGTGGTCAGAGTGACAGACACCAGAAATCTTGAACACATTTAATGGGATTTTTCCTTCCATTTACACTATAATAAATTACAAAGTATATTTCACTTCACAAAATAAAACCATTTCCAGATAGTTTTTTTTTTATGACAGTATTAAGTAGTACATAACCTACAACAAATATTCCTGTACAAGGCAGGATCTCTGGAAGTATGGGGAACTCAGACTATTTAGCATTTGCTCTGCCATCTGGGTTAATCTATCTAGCCCTTAGTTATTTCTCTAGAAGACAACAAATTTACAGTCATACCCTTCAACTCCATTATCATAGTTACACGTGGTTTTCAACTGGAATACAAACCTGTGCTCCCTGAAATAAATCAGGAAACTGCATCACTGAGTTACTGCAGCATCTGACACAACCAATCCAAGTGAGGGGTGATGAGATTCTGTGTTTGTTTGTTTGGAAAATTGAATTTGGTAATCAAATATGTTGATTTTCCATGCTTGAAGAAACATCTAATGCTTGAGGAACAGTTCTAACATTAGGAATAAGTTGCAGTTAGACTATGAACACCATAGGGCAATGTTTGGGAGGGAAGAAAAATATTAAAATTTGGTAATAATTAAATTTACCAACTCCCACATTTCCTATACATTTTTTCTTCCTTTTTTTAAAAAAACAAACCAACAAACAAACCATCAGGAAACACATTCAAGAGAACCTACATTTTTAGCAGATTTACTGTATGTTTATAAATACAGAAGCATGACAAAACATAACTTGATTTTTACAGGAAAAAAACAAATCCTTCATAATTAACCCCAAAAAAGTGCTAACTTTTCAACAAGGCCAGAAAATATCCAGTGTCCCAGCATCACTTAACTTACATATTACCATAATCCAAGAAAAATCTGGCACTTGAAACTTATACTATCACCAGGACTTCTCAAAAATAATACCATATTTTACATGGGAGTAAAAATAATAATAATAATAATATGTTTTCAGAAATAGCAAATGGCTAAAATGGTACAATCTTAGGATGCTAGTGCCTAAATGTAAAGAAACCTAAGGAAAGCCAGAATACACACAAGAAACGTATTCTCCTTTGAANGTGACAGACACCAGAAATCTTGAACACATTTAATGGGATTTTTCCTTCCATTTACACTATAATAAATTACAAAGTATATTTCACTTCACAAAATAAAACCATTTCCAGATAGTTTTTTTTTTATGACAGTATTAAGTAGTACATAACCTACAACAAATATTCCTGTACAAGGCAGGATCTCTGGAAGTATGGGGAACTCAGACTATTTAGCATTTGCTCTGCCATCTGGGTTAATCTATCTAGCCCTTAGTTATTTCTCTAGAAGACAACAAATTTACAGTCATACCCTTCAACTCCATTATCATAGTTACACGTGGTTTTCAACTGGAATACAAACCTGTGCTCCCTGAAATAAATCAGGAAACTGCATCACTGAGTTACTGCAGCATCTGACACAACCAATCCAAGTGAGGGGTGATGAGATTCTGTGTTTGTTTGTTTGGAAAATTGAATTTGGTAATCAAATATGTTGATTTTCCATGCTTGAAGAAACATCTAATGCTTGAGGAACAGTTCTAACATTAGGAATAAGTTGCAGTTAGACTATGAACACCATAGGGCAATGTTTGGGAGGGAAGAAAAATATTAAAATTTGGTAATAATTAAATTTACCAACTCCCACATTTCCTATACATTTTTTCTTCCATTTTTTAAAAAAACAAACCTACAAACAAACCATCAGGAAACACATTCAAGAGAACCTACATTTTTAGCAGATTTACTGTATGTTTATAAATACAGAAGCATGACAAAACATAACTTGATTTTTACAGGAAAAAAACAAATCCTTCATAATTAACCCCAAAAAAGTGCTAACTTTTCAACAAGGCCAGAAAATATCCAGTGTCCCAGCATCACTTAACTTACATATTACCATAATCCAAGAAAAATCTGGCACTTGAAACTTATACTATCACCAGGACTTCTCAAAAATAATACCATATTTTACATGGGAGTAAAAATAATAATAATAATAATATGTTTTCAGAAATAGCAAATGGCTAAAATGGTACAATCTTAGGATGCTAGTGCCTAAATGTAAAGAAACCTAAGGAAAGCCAGAATACACACAAGAAACGTATTCTCCTTTGAAACACTTGCAATGTAAGAGGTATGTCAAGATAATACTGCTTTAGTGGTAATGGTTTTCAATATATCACAGCAAAAATGCAGGGAAGAATTCCATGGAAAATAATCAATGCACCGCATTGATTTATAGTTTGCTAAAATAAAATGCCTTTTTTTTTTTCAACTAGGTAAAGTAAAAATATCTTTATAATATAGGTTCTGTTTCACAATGGACATAGATAATTATGTCTCACAGAGATGGGAAGCACAGGAGCACACAACTAAAACTGATTAAGTACCTTTTTGCTTCTCTAGCCATATTAAAATATGTTTTGTGTTTCTTAATAAGTTATCGATAAAATTGCTTGGAATTTCTCAAAACAAATATACATCTGAGGCAAGGCAAAAGAGACAAGGTTAAGAGGATTTTTTCTGGCCTTTTTTTTTTCCCTTTCTACAAAGAGCCATATGTCTATGAGACACAGACTTTCCCTAAACATTTTGGCATCCATCTGCAATTGTGCAGAAATCGAGTGCAGTCAAGGAACTTCTCCTTTATGTTTTAAAAAAATTTAAAGAAATGCTGTTTTTCCTTCAAACTTATCAAACAAATGGCTATGAAGATATGCCTCTCATCTAAAAGAGAACATCTTCATTCTCTATTAAAATCTGAACAATTAACTTCTGGTACCGCATGTCATTGAGCGTAGCAAGGGTGCTGTCCTCTGGAGGTCTCATCAGGGTGGGTCCAAACACTATGCCCAGGTTTTCAGCATTCATAAAATTCTCCTTCTCATGCAAGGTAACCCTAAAATAGAAAACCAAGAGAAAGCAGTTGTTTGCCTCCCAGAAGAAAATAACACATGCATCTTAAACTGTAGTCCCATTTCACATCGAGCATTGGGAGATAATGACATTTTTATTACTAGTTTTTACTGGTCAAACAAGGCATGATCAAGTGACTTACTGCAGCACAGCTAGTGCATCTCTGAAGCACCCATGATTCTCTATTTTTCATTATCTGCCTCAGAGAAAAGCAACGAATCTCAATGTTTCAAAGGTTTGCCAGCAAAAGGATGTGTGCTGGATGTGTGCACAGCTTAAATGCAGTTCTACAAACACAGCTTCTCTACTTATCTGCAACATCATTATTTTAGTGGCAGTGCCCTAATGGAACCTTTGTTGGTACTTCCTGTAGCATCTCTCTTTCAAAGCAGAAAATTGTTAAGCTCTTCAAGAATTATCCTGCATGGCAATTAACTCACTTTTTGAGATGAATCATTAGGTATCTAAGTGTCTCGTAGTGAGCAGCAGGGAGTAGCATCAACACTTCATGTATTGCTTCTAGTCTTTCATCAGCATTGGAGATTTCTGCAAAAACACCAGACAGGATTAATGTTGATAGGGCTTTCCATTTGTAAACAGCAATCATTTGGGAAGCAAACTTTTTATTATGGAGTCATTTAGAAGCCATTGACTGTGCTTGGAGGGATAAATATTAAACTCCATTTCATATTTAAATAGCTCCATATTAAACATGCAGCTTAGCAGCAGCTTCTGCATCCTGAAAAAAAACCAACAAAAAGCAGCTTGGCAAATCACAGAGTGTCAGGGGTTGCAAGGGAGCTAGAAGATCATCTAGTCCAACCCCCCTGCCAGAGACCAAGTCACCCAGGAAATCAGCAACAAGTTCTGCTTGTGGGGTGCCCCACTGGTCTGATCCCTCACAGACTGAAGTGGGGATGTGTTGGTCTGCAGTGCAGATTTCTTGCCAAAGAAGGCCAGGCTATGGGAGGTGGGGAAAAATGGTGGGGAAATAGAATGTGCTCTCAAGACAGTGTTCACTCAGTCTTGATCCCTCACTGAACAGAACAACTCTTTCTTCCAGTTTGTTGTCTTTAACATGGACAGTTTTATGCACAGGTAATTAAAGATGAACACAAATTACTACACAATACTTACTTGCTGCCTCTATGAACTTGGAATAGGTGTCATAGGTTATCACAGGAATTGGTAAGTCTCTGAAGTATAGCTTCAGTGCTCCAGCAATGATGTTTATGTCTGGATAAATACTGGCAGAAATATCAGCCTTGTCTCCATCTAGAAGGGGAGGAAGAAATCTTGTTGAAACCAGGCTAATTTTGACTGAAGCAAAGCTAGGTTTCTAATTCAGATTTATTGTGTGCGACCTGACATGAAAAAGCAACATGAAAGCATTCAGAAGGATTAAATGAGAATATATTGCTACCAACTTTAAAGTAGATGAATGAGGAATGGTAGTTTATCTTTTAGTAAACAGTTTATTTGCTGACACCATTCAAGGTCAGGGTGGATGGAGCTCTGAGCAACCTGATCTAGTTGATGATATTCCTGCTCATTGCAGGGGGGGATGGACTAGATGAGCTTGAAAAGTCCCTTCCAATCCAAAGGATTCCATGATGCTGTAAGATTAGGACTGTAAGGTGAGTGTGGCAATGTGAGGTTATGCTTGAACAGTGGAGAGGAGTTTGCTTGTATTTGCCAGAAGGTGAAAGCACAACTTGGGCTGTTGCCACTGAGGTGCTGGCAATGCTGTGAAGCCATCTCCTGGCTTCACTCAGTAGCTAGTGCCTGTAGCCATGTGTGGACACATACAGAGAGGTATGGGCTTGGTACACAGCATCTAAGGTGGTTATAAAGGCATTCACATGAGAGTAAAAGAGTTTATATTGATTGTAGGCATTTTACACAAACCTCCAGCATTCATCTGGAAGGGATGCATCCTGTCCAATGTGTGCACATCATTCTCATTAGGACTAATAGCACTACACATTCTCATCAAGAGATTATATGCTTAAGTGTTTAAAACAAGCAGCCTTTCTTGATTCAGCTGAGTAGTCTGAACACATCCATCAGCACTTAATTTAATAGAGCATCAATAAGCCCTAGGAGGATGTTTACCCTGCCCCAATCTTTTGTTTAATCCACACATTCCAGGCACGGTAGCATTAGTCTTGTAAAGCTCTGTGTGGAGAGCTCTACTCAACTGACAGACACTGAGCACTCCAGATGCTGCCCTGAAAGCAGGTGCCTCCAAGGAGCCCAAAGCAGTGCTGTCAAGTATTGGAGCAGGCTGCCAGGGAAGGGCTGGGGTCACCATCCCTGGAGGGGTTTAAAAGATGTGTAGATGTGGTGCTTAAGAACATGGTTTAATGGTGACCTGGCACTGCTGGTTAATAGTTGGACTTGATGATCTTAAAAATCAAAATCTTCCAATCAAAACCATTTTTCGAATACATCAGTTGTAACTACACATTTCTGCAGTGGATACATAGGGGAAAGTGGATTTTTATTTTCCTTTGGTAGATTTTGAATTGTCTTTTTTTTTTTCCAGTTTTCCAGAGGATTCTCTACATTCCACTGAGGATTCTACCCTGTATGAACTACATGTATCTTATATGGTACCTTCTACTTGGTCATAATAATTTCCTTCACTCTTCAATACAGTAACTTTCCTCAGAGTGTAATTAGTAGTTTCATTATCAGTGATAGCAGTGGCCATATGTTAATACAATCTATTGCTTTAATTTTGGATTAGAACCATGTAGTTCATTTCATCTTTACAAACCTAATCCTACCCAAACCTGGTCATTTCCCATTCTTTGTTACTTTGATTCTCCCCATTTTTTTTTGGCATTATGTTGAAGTTTGAATAAATAAAATCTCTACCTTAAAGTTTTCATCTGACTTTGGATGCTACAGCAATCTATCAATAATTGAATAGGCAATGAACTGGAATAAGTATAACATTACATTGTTTAAGCCTCAGCTATCCCCACTGAATACTGAATGACATTTCTAATTAAAATTCCTTTTTCCTTAAAACTTTGTTTTTTGTTGCACAGACTTTGCCATGTGACAGCTTTTCAACTGCATCAGCAAAAAAGTGAGTATGACTTCAGATGCTTCTAGGTACTCATGTAATATTTAATAGTGTAATATTTTTAGCAAGTGTGTTGTGCCAGTCAGTCACAGAAACAAGGAGGGGCACAGAATGTGCTGGTGACAATGGCAGCTCTATGTATGAAGTTGTACAATGAGGGTTTTCTGGATGCTACAATGCCACAGCTCAACAATGCTGACAGAGAGCAAGTGTCACTCTACAGCACCCATATTCACCAGAATAAATAAATCCACATTATTCCCCTCCTTCTCATTACAAAAATCACTAAAATGGATCATTGTCAGTGCCTCAGAGAGCCTAATGCTAATTTACACTAGAGGTATTTACACTGCTTTGGCTTTGGAAGGGAGTCTTAGTTTAAATAACACGAGAACAAACTTCTCCCTGTTTTAAAACCAACCATCACAGCTTCATTGGGCCCAAATAGTATTATGTGAATGCCATTCTCTTCCTGAGATGTTAACTCCCAAACTTGACTTTGCTTTTCTGTTCTCAGTGTCATTCTTTGGAAGAGCAAGCGTGCATCCCTTTGCAAGGCAGAACTGGTCAGAGGGAGGCTGGCTGGCTTTGCTGCATTGCAGCCCTTCAGGGCCACACCAGATCAGGAGGGGAGGTACCCTATGGCCAAGTCAGCCCCTGCACCCACTTACATCTATGCTTAAAATTAGTTCTGTGTGCACAACCAGAACCCATGTAATCAGCTAAATGACTCCAGAAGGGCTACTAGGATGGCAATCAGGTGGTGTTTGAATTATCAGTTCTTCAATATGCTGTACAACTTATCTCCTTAATGCTCCTCTCATCCGTGGTGCAGATGAAATCGTGCACAGTGGTGCAGTGCTTTCTCCAAAGCTACATGTAGAATGACCTCCCAGTTGGAGTTTCTGGTTCTCAAACTCATAAATAGATTATTTTGTGAAGCACTGCATCTATTAAAGATAGGACTAAAAAACTACCATGGCTTGTAGTTAACCAGGCTACCCTGCTAGCTTGAGCAATCATCCAGAGCCTTCTGCCTACTCTTGCTTGCTGTTTAATTATTCCTTCCAACTATATTATTTCTTCTTATGAAAAGCACCACAGATTAATTTAAGAACTCATATGTCAGTTTCATTACCTATACAAACCAAAAAAAAAGAACTGAAAGCTTAGACTAAGATTGTACAAGCCAGGGTGTACCTCGATCAAAGGCCATTTTCACATCTTCAATGTGCTCAGTGAAGCCTGAGACTCTGTAGAGGCCCTCAGACTTTAAACCTGAAAAAAAAATTACTCAGTTAACTTTGCTTCAGTAACTAACAAATATTCAGGCTTAAAAACAATACAGCAAGAACAACAGATCCAGTAAATGTAGCAAAAGAATAACTGTAAAGTGAAAACTCCAGAGACATTTAAGGAAGGATCAAGATAATTTAAAATTGTTTTTTAAAGGATTACAAAATTTTAGTATTTATACTTTCTGATTTTGTTAAGTACATGGTTGATTATGTTAGAGGAATAAAGCTTTTCTGTCTCAGTCCAAACTATTTTTTTCTATTTGTCTTTGAAATTGTATTATAATCCTGGTAGAGCTTTATAGAGTACTGCAGGGGATTTAGTTGTAAATCTTTCATCTCAGTTGATGACGTGTGGCTTTGAAATCCCTATGGCTAGTATCACTGTGTTGCCATGCAGATTACTGGGATGCTATGAATTCAATCAGGAGATTCCAGTGCTCAAACTAAGGCTAATGGGGAAATTTGGTTTACTAGGCAGTGTGACATATACTTTTACCATCCAAAGCAAAAGGATTTTCAGTGTGCTGGAGAGGAGATGGTATTTCTTCACTCTGGCACATGTCTGTGTACCAAAAACCTGTCCTAAGCTGGAGTTTTGGATGTGACATAGAGCTTGAGCCATGGTATCAGACAGTAGCTGAGCATTGTGTGAAACCCTGAACCTTTTGTGACCTACCACAAAACACCACAGCCTGGGACCTCACTTGTCTGAGTCACTCCAGTCACTTGTGTTCTCTTGCCTATAATGTCTGGAAAGGTTATTAATAAGGAGTTGGATTTAAACAGATTACTCTGAAATTGGAAGTGTCCTTATGTATGTTAAAATTATGAAAAAAGACACAAAAACGCAAACTTTAAAGTTCACCCCACTCAGAAGTGAAATATGTTTTTTGACTTGTTTTCAGAAAGCACATCAGGAAAGTGCATTATTAAATGCCACCATTCATTTTTACTAGCTAATGTATCACCTACACCGAAAAACTCTCCTCTTACCCTGTCCTCAGAGCATACTGCCCTGTCTTAGCTCAGCACAGAATGAAAGCCATGCTCATTTCACTGTGTCTGCTGCTTTCCTAAGCACACCAACCTCTTGCTTCGATCTCTCGGATGCAGGAATCCACCACCATGGGCCTCTGGGTGTTGTGGGCTTTCACCAGTGTGGTGAGATCACAGCAGTACACTCTCTTTATTCTCTTCAGGTCTGGTTGGCAGTCGTTGGGCACGTATTTGGAGCACTGCTTGTGGACGTTCAACCCACAGTCTGGGAACAAAGTGAACCAGGTTATTGAATGGATGTTAACACAGTTTCTTGCCTTGGACCACATCAAGCAAGGGGCATAATTTCCCCAGCAGTCAGCAAAGAGAGAATAAATAGGTGGTGAGGAAGATAAGCATGGAAATCTGTAAAGAACTTATGGTGGGCAATGTGGAGTCCAGCAGAGTTGGTAAAAAGCTGTGAAGGCTCTGGATGTCCTTCACACCCTCTGAGCTGGTGCAATCTGGGTCAGTTCACTGCTGGACAAGTAGCTCTAGGTGTTGCATGTGAAAGCCTGGGACTTAACTTCAGGGTATTTTAGTTTAGCCTTTTATAAAATGAACACAGTCATGACCATATCCTGCTGTCCAGCTGTGGCTTAGTGCTGCTAATGGATGAAAGGCCTGAGATTCAACTCAGCACTGAAATGGGGACAGTGTTTGAGCCAGCCTGCCTCCCTCCCTCCCTCTTCCACATTCCTGCAGTGTCACAGTTTGGCTCACTCTGACACATTAGCAGCCTTCCCATCCCTGCCTCATCACTTCACTGGTGACTACAGTGTCCCCTGTGTTCAGTCTATAGGTCAGCTTAGTCACATGAAGTGCTGTGAAAGGCATGATGTAAAAAAGTGATTTCTTTTACAAATGGTTCCTGGTGTCTTAGTCCAGCATCAAATCCTCCTCTTGGTTGCAGGGGTGGGTTTCTATTAACTTAAACATCACTGCTTTGTCTCCACAAAGTGATTTTTTCTAATAGATTCAAATATTCAGCCAAATTAATTTATAAGCCTCAGTAAAGCAAAGAGCACTGCTGTGAATTACATCTTGTCACATAACTCTGGCTACTGCTTTAATGCCTTCCCAGCCATGCCCATTGCTGACAGTGCTCTTTGGGACAGCTTAGCATGTCTAATACCATCACTAGCAAGTTACTTACTGTATTTCATCTTGATGAATATTCAATTCAATGGCATTTCAGTGCCATTCTCTGAGCATGTGAAGTTAAATCCATAGGCATCTATCTACTTAGAGTTAAATATTGGTAATTCTTAATGCTTACAGCAAGGCACACCCATGCCCGAGGTACTACCAATGGATGTCACCCTCAGTGAGCAAGGCTGGTGGGTTCAATTCTACACCAGCTAATGGGGAAAACTTGCACAGGAGGATTTCTTGCCTTGTTCTGTAAATCATGCCTTCACCTGCAGGGAGTGCAGGCTGGGGGTGGGAGAGATTTCTGAGCATTTCAAGGAAAGAAGAGAAAAAGTTGACTGAAGGGCTACCTGAACACCTCACTCCCTGAGCGATGAGACCCCACATGAAGTTGGCACAGTATTCACACCAGTGTGGACCCCGAAATGTGTGCACCTGTAACACAGAGGGAAATGGGGTCACTGGGAGGCAGATGGAACAGCTGAAACGATAACCAACACAAGACTCAGTAGGAGTAAAGCTTTAGCACACAGTGCCTAGATGACATAAACCATGGGGACAGAAATTTGCTTTGATCTTGGAAGTTTCTCTTTCAACAGGATTAACACAACACGACACAGCACTGGGATATGTTTGACATCAAAACCAAATGCTTTTTGCTAGCAGATATTTTAGTTATAGCAGAGGGGAAGAAACCAGGTTCACTAGTCAAAAGAGAAAACCACAAAACTAATAATCCAAGGAGTCAGTGCTTTTTTTTCACTAGTACAAACAAAATTTCCAGAGATTCAAATGTTTTTCAACAAATCACTTGAAAGTAGAGCAAGTGCAGGGAAAGTCCCTTCAAATGCACCACGTTTTGGTTCCCCACAATGGTGTGTGACCACAGACCTGTTGTGAGACCCATGTTCTAAGAGCTGATGCTCAGAATGGCAGAACCCAGCACCCTCACTGCAAACTCCAGTGCTTCTTTTTATGTTTCTGAATTAGCATGGAAAGCAAGCCGAAGCTGTGCCTTGAGTCTTATTTCTTCCCTTTGTTCCTTGTCTCTTCTAGTAGATAAGATCTTGGGTGTAAAATCTACAAAAACCTGATCAGCTTCATTAAAAATGTGCCCTTTGATAAATCCCGTATCACCAGCACCTGAGTGTTGTCAGAAGCCATGAAGAATTTTGCCCATAAAGCAATTATTTTCTTTTTAATAATTTCTTAAACCTATTGTGTCATGAATATAGGATATATTTAGGATACTGGACTTTAATTTACCCATCTTTTAAGTCTAAATATTCTACTCTAAGTGTTCTATCTAATTTATTTTTTTTTTATTCAACCAAAAGTGTTCTAATATGCTCCTCTGGAAAATTAACTGTATTTGCATAGTGAACATTTTAATCATGTGATTTTCCAGTTAAACTCTGACTCTTTTGGAACAGAAAGGAACAGAAACTGTACAACAGCTAGATTGTGCAAATGCAAAGTTAACTGGGCACATGTCCAACTATAACTCAATGCCAAAACAAGGGGAATTTTTCAGAGGAAAGAATGCATGGGTCAAAGTGGAAAAAAGTATCAGTCATGAGAAAATATTTTCTAGTTAAACCAAAATAGTTTTGATATTAAAATGATAATGAGGGCAAAACACACACAGAAGGAAAGATAGTTCAAACAAACAAGAAAACACAGAATATTTCCCCTACTTCCCTTAGTGCTGATCATGAGATAAATATTGACTTTTCTGTAGACTGGGTCAAGGAAGAGGAATGAGAGGAGGGATGCTATTATTTGCTTTGCTCACTAATATTAAATTATCGATTTCCCAACTGCAGAAGCACTGCAGGGGAGAGCAATGTCTGCATGGCAGAGTATGTGGAAAAAATAAGAAGTGAAGCTTTTTTGTCTCAACCAGGAAATCAGCAAAATCATTTTAATCAGTGCTTCTCCTTTTTTGACAGGCCTGAGATATCAGAAAATTCTCTTTCTGCTAATGAGTTGAACTATTCTGCCAGTGACCCAGATCAGCATCCTGAGGAGCACAGAGTAAACTGAGTTTTCCAAGCTGACTTGCATTCCTTTCTTGTCTTGTTACTGCCTCTTCTTCTCTCTGTGTCCATCCCAACAAGCATCAAACCACAATCTGACAGCATCAGATATGATAACTGGCTGGCGTGCTCTGAAACAAGCACAGACCTTTTGGCAAAACATTTCAGTAGGAGCTGCCTGGAAGGGCTGTTTCCAGAGCTGAGTCATTTCCCTACTGCAGCGTGCCAGACACAGCACTTGGGGAAAAAAAGAAACCAACCCTAAGGATCTGCCTTTGTATGGCTAAGAGAGCAAAACCACGAGGCATTTAAACACCCCTGTGCTAGCCCAGCTATTTGGTGCGTTTGGGAAGTGAATGCAAGCTCAGATCCTACAGCTCAGTGGGACTCTGAGAGCATTTCCCCAGCATATGGTGGCAGAACAAAAGCTAGGAGACAATACAGAGCTGTGCTCTGCTTTCTTGGTAGGGAGCACCCCATCTGCCTCAACTTCTGAAAACACAAATGCTCCAAAACGTTTGCTGGTAAAAATGCTACTGGCTTCTGATAATTGCTATATTTAGAAAAGGGACTTTTAGCTCATGTAAAAATGGATACACTTGATCTTAAATACAATTCATAGGAACGACTTTGTTTCTGAACAAAAAAAGGAAAACTAATCTGGGTGAAAAGAGTTAAAATGACAGTCAAGCAGTGTCAGGGGCAGCAAAGCCATTTTCAGATTAAGTGCCTGTGTAAAAGCATTTAATAATGCAGGCAAGAGAGCTTCAAGCAGAAAAAAAAACCACTTTTTTTTTTCATTACTTTTCTCAGAGCTAGATCACTGCATGAAAACACCATCAGAGCAAAAAAATCAAATTTAAGGTAGTTTTTAGCCGAAAAGAATAGGAAGTTGTGCTTACCTTAAAATTGTGTGCTTTCTCATAGTTGAAGTGGTTGTCGTTTTGTGTTAAGGCTGCTCTTCTGACCAAGGAGGTGATCTGTGAATAGGCAAAGAGTTTCAGAGGCTGCCACAGAAGTGCCCCCTTGACTCCCACCTTCACCCCCAGAGCCACGGCCAGCAGCTCCTGGCGCTTCCTTCCTCGCTTCGACTTGTGAACAACGGCACAGCTTTTCTCATTTTCCAGCCACAGATCCTCTGAGAACATAGCCCCGGGGCTCCAGATCCTCTCCCTGTCTTCCGTGGCTCCCGGGAGCCGTCCTGCAGTCGCCGTGCTCCAGCTGGTCCAGCTGCTTCTGAGGGCAGCCAGCAGATCCGAAGCAGCTGCAGCCCATTCTGCTGAGACCTCTGGCATGTGACCTGGATGGGCCGGCTTGTGGGATGGAAGGAGTTTCTGCATCTCAATGAGTAAGGGCCTGTGCCCTGCTGAAGGCAGATGTGTGCCTGGAACAATAGCCCGAGCTCGGCTGCTCGGCAGCCTGCCCCCCACGCCCTCCCCGAGTGGGGGGTCTCCAGCCTGGTGACCTCGGGGGACAGTGTTAGAGCTTCACACCCAAAGGCAGTTCCAGGGACAGGTCTCTTCAGCTCCGAGTTCCAAGTGAATAAACAAACAGAAAGCCCCTGGAAAGCCCACAGACTGAATCTGATGCTGCATCCAATTACACTCAGATCCAGAGATTTATCAGCCAGCAGTCTGCATGCCAGCAGATTAAACCCTTAAAGCCATGATGACTGCTTAATCCTACAGGGCTAAAATATCTCTCACTTTAAAAAAAAATTCCTTTCCTGCTGGAAAAAAAAATCCAGCAGCACTTCAAGAATTAATAAAATGTTCATGTCATGTTTTAAAGTCATTTTGGCAGTGGTACCATGGAGCTAGCTGGCAGGGCAAGCTGAAAGCCCAGCTGGGATGGCACAGGTAGGAATGGATGCATGGATCCATGGATGTAGGAAGCCCTGTTTGCAGAACAGTATCTACAGAGTATCAAGAGCACTTTTCCTTTGCTCTTAGGTGCTCCTATATATTTGGGAGGGGGCACTGGTTTCTTTTTAAAGCCCAGTGACAGGAGGAGTCAGACCCTGAGCAGTCTGCAGCACAGCTTGCACTGTTACTGTGAGATTCACTTTATGGGCAGGCAGTTCTCCATCCCAGGACACAGAAGATGGGTGATACTGAACTGATACCACCACACAGAAGATGTGTGATACTGAACTGATATCACCACACAGAAGATGGGTGATACTGAACTGATATCACCACACAGAAGATGTGTGATACTGAACTGATATCACCACACAGAAGATGTGTGATACTGAACTGATATCACCACACAGAAGATGTGTGATACTGAACTTCCCCTGGGAAGCCCCTTCTGTGCCTCCTCACCACCAGCTTCCCTCCCTCCAGCTCCCCTCTCCTGCTCCCTCAGCAAGTGTGCCCATTCTCCAGCCACAAGAGGAGGGCAGGAGTTACCCTGTTCCTCAGAAGGAGATATCATTCCCTAAGGTGTGTCTAACACTTGAGGTGCTGTGGCAGAGCAAACTGAGAGGTTACCAGCACTGCTGGGAAAATTGACTCTGAACTAAATACACTAAAGACCATACCAGCCTTTTACAGTCTGCCTCACTTCAACTTACCCAGAAAACATGTGAAATTAAACTATTTCATTAATGTATGTTAACTTGTAAAGTTGACCTTGCCTCTATTTTTCTCAGCCTGCTTTTACCTTAGGCTGAAAAGACAGCAGGTTGATCTAACTCAGTCACTAAAACCTCCACCATACAGACTGTTGTTAGCAAAGCAATGCTTTTCTGATGAGAAAGCCCGTGGGGCCAGATGGCTGCAGTACCATCAGGCCATGGAATTTCAGACAGTGTCCTACTCAGGGTTTTCAAACAGCTGTGCATCCTGCAGAATCAGCTTCTCCGTTACCAAACGACGCGCTTACTCCTACGTACAGCACGCATAATTCTTTCTTCTTTTGGTTTTTTTCTTCAGCAACTCTTTTTCCATGCTCCTACACTCCAGTGTTTCTTAGCAGGGAGGACTTCCACCCACCCCACTGGTCCCCAAGCAGTCCCTGCCCACCCAGCCCCTCCCCAGGCTCGGCACCGTTACCTGGCCAACCATCGGTGAGCACCTAGGAGCCCTGCTGCTCCTGGAGAAAGCCCTGCTGCTCTCCCATGCCTCCTGCCACTCCTCAGGCCCTGCTTCTGACAGCTCAGGACCTTGATCTGCTTTCCAGCAGATAAAGAGACTACAGTTACCCAGGTGTCTCAGTGTATTTCAAGAGAGGAGAAGTATTTGTTCTCAGGACATCTCTGACCCTATCAGCAATAGCTTGGGTTTAGACCATCAGCCTGGAGCAGTGGGAAGTTCTTCCCACACTCCAGTTTATTTGTTACCATTTCAGATGTTTTTACATTTATCTGTAACAAAACTCTCAGATTAGCTCTGAATTGCTGATGCTTCTGAAGCTACAGCATCTAAATCCCGTATATACACGTCAGTTTCTCTCTGACTTACAGCAAACAGATCCAAAGTCAGAGAGAGGTCAGTTTCCTAATAATGTGATAATATTTGTATTTATGTCACTAGACTGATAAAAATCCCATTATATAACCAATATTTTTTACGTAATCTGGAAGCTTTGATATCCAAGCTACAGGCTTATGCTGAGACATTTTGGAATTCCTATTAATTAAAACTATATTTGGAATATCAGACATATCTGTTTAGTGGAAATTCTGAGTGTCTGCACAGAAGCATTAAACTTCTGGAGGAGGACAACTCAGCCAAAGCAGTTCATATGACTAAGGCAGATCAGTATTTACTGTTTATAATATAAACATTTTTTTTTTATCCCCTAGGTTACTTTTTCTGCCTTGCTTGGGCCCTGTTTGGACATTTCTTTAATGGGATCCCTTACAAACACAGGATGTGTATAGAAGGCCAACAGCGAGTACATCCTCTTAAGAAGCTTAAACATACAAAACCCTACCAGATTTGGTGTCTATAATGGTGCTGCAGAAATAAGATGAGCTAGACCATGTCTACAACCTCTTCCTTCTCTAAACAGAACACAAACAGAAGAGGCAACTCAATCTCAGCCAGCTCTGACGTGGTGATACCACAGGCAACAAGTTACTGCACATGGGGGCAAGTCATTTAAAGAGCACCTCTTGATGCTTAATATTACCATGTCAGCATGCTAGCCTGCAGCTGAGGAGAATGCCCCAGGCTGAAAATAGGATGGCTGGCTGTAACCACACCTCTAAGCTGCTGAAAGCCAAAAGGCAAATTCAGGTTGGCTGTGCTTTCCAACCAAAGGATTTCCACATATGATTTTAGTTCCCTAGTCTGTCTGTAAAACACATGTACTGTAGAGCAGATTGGCCATTTACTGCCAAATAAATGTCACTGAACCAGGGTAATCAAATCAAAAGGTGAGGAGAGGAGATGGGCTCTGCTGTTGCTCCATTTCCAGCACTGAACTGTGCCATTGTCCTCCCTCCAACACTAGTGTCTTGTTTGCTAATGAAGGACTCAGGGGCAGGCAAGAGCTAATTGTACAGTGGAAAGCTTTAAGTTGGGTACATGTGCCATGATTTCTGATGTAGTTGTGTGGGCAGCAGGATGGACTCTGGGATGCTATGAACACCTTCAGTGGACTGTGTGTGCAGTGATCTTGTCCACAAAAGTCTTTTCTGCAGTCTACCTGGCTTGTATTTATCTGAATGTATACATAATCTCCATTTTCCCAGCTGTAAAACTGACTTAATACAAGAAGTCCCATGATCCTGGGTCTTCTTTAACATACCATCAGTGCTCATGAGCCTCTGCTGGGGAGTAGAGGGAACAGCACAGCCAAAGTACAACTGCAGAAGGAATAGTTTGGTAAAATTTGTAAAATTCAGCAAACATTTTTTTTTTAAATATCAAACTCAAAAGAGGCACATGCTTGATCCATTGTGTTAAGTGGGTTGTTGCATTTAAGTTATGTCACTGATTTTAGGAGTGTCTCATTGAAGCCACTCATCAACGTGGCCACATAATTGCTACCATCTTTTTTATTCTAATAGACGTTGCCAGAAGGAACAGAAATTACTTTTCAAAACGATTTTATTTCACCCTCCCTGTGAAACAACTGACACGCAGGAATGTCACCATATGATGATGAAACCATTCCAAAAGAAAAAAAGCTCTTTCAAGGTGTTTGTTGGGGTTTTTTTCCCCTCACAAGAAAAAAAGAAGGTGCTGAGCACCCTCTGCATCCTCAGAGACAACTGGGAGTACAACACATTTCTGAGATCAAGAAAGTCCCCAGCACCATCCATCACTAAAGCAATTTCTTCTTTCCTTGAGTGCCTGGGAACAGCAGATAGCATCCTCCACACAAGCAGAGCTTGGGCTAGGACCTGCCAACCAACAGTGCCCCACCACAGCTGCCATCCCAGCCCCAGAATGGTTTTCCTCCTACATGCAGATCAGAGCCCCTGAGAGACATCATTTTCTAGCTGTGGTTTTGCCTACAGAACTAGGCTGAGCCTTTTCCTTCCTGTGCCTAACCACGCAGAGGGAGGCTCAGATTATCCCCTGGGCACAGCTGCACAAACCAGCTCTGTCTGGGACCTTCTGGAGCAGACCTGTGGCTTCCAGCAGATGTGCACAGCTGCAGCCAGTGGATGGGAGCACAGAGAAGCATGGTGGAGATGAGACAAGAGACACAACAGCTCCCACCAAACGTTCTCTGACTCCTCCTGGCTCAGCCATGCTGCCAGCAGCACAGCAGGGACTGGCAGGTCCCAAGCCAGCAGTGCTGCTGTACATCCTCCACTGCTGCTAGCTCACACCTGAAGATGGTCAGCATGCCACAGTTAGATCAGATAAAAGAGAGGGAAGACTCATTTCCTTCCTAAAGCACCATCACTTTGGACTCTGCTAATCTGAGGAGTAGAGCATCCTATGAGTCAGTAAGTTTGACCTTGGGAGGAGGTGGATTTTGCAGGGAAACTTTCTGGTAACAGACTATGACTCATTAGACTGGGAACTTTGCTCAGGGAAGTTCTGACCAAAGCTGAATTTCACTTTTCTTTTCAACTCTGGAAACATTTAAATTGGAAATGTTTTAAAAAGCAATTTTCTGCTTCCAGTTTGAAACACTTTGTTAGAAACAGTCAATAAAACATTAAAACCAGTTGGAACAGTTTCAGTCAATCTAACTCAAATCTCCTTTTATCCTGCCTCCTCGGTGCTCAGTCGTGAAAACTGGATTCTTTCACTTTTAGCACAATTCAGAAGAAGGTAAAAACAAAAGGGTGGAAATACCCCACTACTATTATACCCCTCCAACACGTACTTGGATAAAATGACAGTTTCACAGCAATCCCCTGCTGAACTGCTGAGTAAAGCTGTGTTCCCCTGGGAGAGCTCAATACAGACATGGGGGTTTCACACTCATTTTCCTCCTGTTCATCAGTTGTTCCCCAGGGCTCTTTTAATATGCAGTGACAGCCCCAGGCCCACTGAGGATGCCTTTTCTGCTTCCAGAACAAAAGGTACCTCTCTAAGTAGTTTATAATCTCCAGCAGAAAAGAATCTTCTCCCGGTTGAACTAAGGAATGAAAAGAGATGAATTCCTTAGCAGGCTGCTGGGAGTCACAGCCATGTTCTGCTTCCATTGGTGCTCCCAAAGCCAAGGCTTGCTGTAGCTGGCACCTCAGCCATCACCTGCACAGGCAGGTGGGAAAGCAGCAGCCCTGAAGGTGTGTCAGGGAGGCTCTCAGCTGGGTAAGGTATCACACTTGTCCCACAATTAATACAGATGCTGTTAATGAAGTATTCACTCAGCAGGAGTGGCACTGCAGCATTTAAACCTCTCATTTAGACTTGACAGCCAAAAGCTAAAATCAGCTGTGTTGCATTTCACACCACACTCATTGCTCCATTTACATTATGGTAATTTCCAAATTAGCCAAAGCAACTGACCAAACAGATCTTTATTTTTCAGTAGTGTTTCTCATGTGTATTTCAGTAGTGCACCAGGTCCAGGCAGCAGTGGTGCTGCACACACACAGTGAGACCATTCCCTGCCTTTGAAGAGCTTACACTCTAGGAAGCTGTAATAAGGACACTTTTTTCACAGAAGGAAGAGCATGAAATGGAACATAACCACCATGGACAACAAAGACATTCATTTTTCAGCCTGTGAAGAAGAATTTTTAAATATTGGAGCAAGGACCCAAGAGTAAATTACCAGAGTATTTAAAAAGTGCTTTATATATAATACCCCAAGTAAGAAAGCTCTTGTCTCTGCTTTGCCTAAATGCTGAATTACTCATTAACAAGGAAATGAAGAAGAGGGAAGTAGAAATCCCATTTTAATCCACAGGTGTGAATTCCTTGCTGTCCAGAATACCCAGATCCCTTATTTCTTCACAGAAAATCACCACAAGCTGTAGAGAGAATGTGTACAACAAAGCCCAGCCAACTTACTCAAGAGCTCTCCTTGAACTTTACCATAGGTTGTAGATTATTTTACAACCTGATATTCCATTTATTTCCTAAAAAATCTCAATCTGAGAACCAACCTAAATCTGCAGTCCACATGTAGACAACTAAAATATTTTTAGAACATCTACTGAGAAGTGCAAGTGTTTCAGTTGAAAATGAGCCTCTCTATGATGTTCCATTAAAATGCATCTTTAAAATAACTTTAGTTTATAAATAGGCTGCAAACTGAAACATTGGGGAGCCAAGACATACCAAAGTGAAGAACTATCTGAAGAATTCCAGCAGTGCCCTTCTGAGCACAGCACAAAGCTACCTATTTACAGACAATATATTTTGTCTAATTTTACACACACACACACACATATATATATATTTATGTATGTATTCATAGTCTGTCATTCCCTGCATGTAATAGGAAAGAGGCAAATACTAAAATAAAGGTTTTGTGGACTAATGTGCTGAATTATCAAAGACTGAGTGGACTAGACCTGTCTGAAAAGCAAGGGATTTATTCTGTGTAAAATTTGCCTTTTTTTCCCCAAAAATTGTAAGCTCCAGGGGAAATGGTGGGCATTTGGTAGGAGTTTTGGCACAGATGACACCGTTCCAGGGCTGCTGTGTCTGGGGGAGATGTGCCAGCCAGAGAAGTGTGTTTCAGGTTCTCAGGCTCCTGGCAGACCGCCCACGGGTCATTAAGTGGCAGCGTAATTAGCCAGCCTAGCAGGCAGGGGACACCCAGGCTGAGGACACCCAGAGAAATGCAAGGAAGCTGTGAGGTGGGAGTGCTCTGCTGAGGGCTGCTCTGTGCATACAGATGGTCTCTTGGACTCAATAAAATATGTTTTTCTTTTGAATTAAACATTTCAGCCTCCAACGTGCATTTTTTTTCTGAAGAACAAAAGAAGGAAAAACAAATGAGGTGTTGCTGGAAAGTTTCCAAACATCTCTAAGCTGGACTCCTGCTGAAGGAGACAGATTGTGCTTACTGGAAGAACCAGGGCTAATTTAATGAGCAGTGGCTCTACTTTTCCAGCAACGAAGATAAAAATAAAATATTGAGCAGCTGCCTACTTCCCAGGCTTTAATCTGTCTGATAGACCATAAATCTGCATGGAAACCAGAGAACACTGCAAGTATTTCATATTTGTGAATCTATTAGAGTCAAGTAATAGAACATTACACTATCTGTCTTTAGTACATCTGCATATGTTTGTTTCTTTTGGTATGCTACACACAATATACATGCATAGAATATGCATAGCAATGTAGAATCATCTCTCTATATAAATGGAATTATTTGGGCAAACCCCTATTGATTGCAAATTTATAGGAAAATTTATTATTTTTTCTTATTTGTCTACAAAGTGCATAATACACAAATTTTATAGAAGATAGATATTAATAAGAAAATAAAATATTAATAATAATCCTCAGATATCTGTGAGATGAGCAACTACTTGCTTCTGGGTGATGGAAAGCAAGTGACAACTGAGGGAGTGAGCACTGTCTAAGGAAAAAGCTTCTGAGGCATCCTCTGAAAAAGCTCTGATTCATTTTCCTTGCTTTTTATTACAATATTGTGTTATATTTGTTTATAACCTCAAAGCTGGCAGACCACTTCTTTACTCCAAATGGTCTATTAAACCACATCATGCTCTTAAAAAAAAAAATCAAACATTCCCTGTGTCACTGGTTTTATTTGTTTCTTCCCATGACTTTATGGAACAAACCAGAGGTTATTTTTCCATGAGCAAGCAGCTGATCACTCCCTGTCAGGCATGTAAATCTTTGAAGTGCAAAGAAAAGAAAGGAACGTCCCTGTTTACTTCTAAAGTGAAATCCCAGCATCCAGATATTTTAAAACTGATTTTTCTAGGGCAATACTTCTTTCATCCTCCCAACACTAAATATTAAAGAAGAGAGATGTCTTAATTCAAGCTGAGCTCTGACCCTTGAAGTCTTATGATGCTGCCTGTGTTTACGTGAGTGCAAACTATTTTTCTCCAAGACATTTCACATCATTCATGTTCCTCCCAAACTCTCTTTTGAATCCTGAATGTAAATATCCCTCCCTCGTCCCCTGTCTCACCAGGGAATTGGGAAGCTGTGGAGTCTGGATGCTGCACGATTTCCATCTAAAGGCAGGTATTACTCTCATTTCATTGACAAGAAGCTGACTTGTTATATTAATCTTTTTTTCAGCACCTAAATGGAGGTGAAAGCTTGAAATGGAAGCTTGCACTTTTTAAAATAACATTTAATAGGGTGTATGATTTTCTATATTCAGGTAGCAGATCCCATTAGTTTTACCTGCACTTAATACTTCTGCAGAGTTCAGCTGGTGCAGTCAGCAGCAGCAGCAGCCTCATTAGCCTCTGCCCATGTCAGAGCTACTTGCCAACACAGAACAAGGGCTCTGGGCAGGGATGTATTCCAGCACACTGCAACTTTCAACCACTTTCATCACTGCACTACTAGCCTTTTTTTTTCTTTTTTTCCCTTTTCATCACATGTCATTCATTCCATAAATAGCAAAGCAAAACTGCTCACCCAGCCACCTGCTCACCCCCAGCCATCATTTAACAGCATCATCACGTAAACAAACATCTGGCATTGTCCTGGTGATCCTCCCTTTGGTGTTCCCTCATTTCCAAATGCTCAACTCTGTTCCCTCAAAGCTCTTTTTGGTAGCTGGACCAAAGGGAGAGATGGAGCCTGCAGTCTGAGCTGCTCTCTCTGCCTCCTGGTAGGCTGGGCAGCAACACTTTGTCTCCTGTGCATGTGGCAAAGAGGAACTGATGAGGGCAGGAGAAGGAATGGGGGAGAGGGAGGGATGTGTGAAAGACCTGGAGGGATGGCTGAGCTTAGTGAAGGGAAGGTGTGCATCAAGAGAGCACATAATGAACCAGGCATCACCAACTCTAGTGCTCACAGAACAAAACCAAACCCTACGTGACTGCCTCTGAGCCTTTGGTATTCATCAGAAATGCCTGGATTTGCAAAGATTTATTCTTTTATGTAGTCATAGGTTTTAGTGCTTAAAATTTCAAGGCATTGCATATCTTTGCTATGGGGCTCCCTTTAGCCCCTTTGCTGCTGGTCCTTCTGGCATCTTCCATGGTGCTGCAGAAGGAGACTGCTTTCCTTGGCTGCGCCGGCGCTCCGCACGGGGAAACCAGAGGGGCTGTGCTGGGCTTGCTGAAGCATAAAGTGGGAAAAAGCCAAAAGAAAGACTTTTTCTTGTCCTGGGAAGGCAAGAGGGGAAATGATGAGAATATAAAGGTGCTTTATGGGGGTTTTTAGGATGACAGCTTTAAAGAATTAAAAATTGCTCAAAGGCAAACCACGGGGTGAGGGTGGATACTGCAGAGCATCGGATTGGAGAGGAGTCTCTTGCTCTCTCAAGGGACACTTTTACTAAGAACTCCTTTTAAATTCTTGAAGTGTGTTAAGGAAAAATATCTACTGGGGGATGATTCGGAGAGAAAAGAATTTTATCACTTAAATTTGCAAGGTTTGCTGCACCTTCTCATAGCTGAGTGGGGAAAAAGTTGTCTCCAGTGTCACTTTCTCCCAGATTTCAGAGCAACACGTGGGAACTCTGCAGGCAGAATCACAGCACAGGACCCAAAATGTTTGGGCTCAACATGTTTGCTTGCTGTCAGTGAATGAGGAAGGCTGGGAAGAAACACAAAGCAGCCTCTGTTCCTAGTCAGTATTTTTGGCTCCCAAAGAACAGGTGTGGTTTTCTTTTTTGCTGTGATTTTTGGTTGTTTGGTTGGGTTTTTTCTCATGGAGCAACTCTGAACTGCCCCTTCCTCAGCCAGTTCCCTGTTGTTACCAGTCCTTGTCCTCTCCCTGTGATGCTCCTCTTCCAAAAGCTACACAAAGGAGCACGGAGGCAGCTTTCCAGGTTTACTGGGTAAACAGCCTTTCAGACACCTTCCCGAGGCATCCTGCCCTCCAGATTCTCAGGAAAGCCCCCATTTTCACTTTGACATCTGAAAGGAGGTAGTGGGGGTTGAGCAAGCTTGTGGAGTCAGTTGTGATGTTGCTCTGATTAACACTGCCCTGTGGTGTCCACGGTTCTTCACTAATAAGGGAGAAGCTGGGATTGCAACACACCTGATATTTCACATTCAAATACTCCCCAGGGAATGAGGGCTTTGCACAACCAGCCTCAATTACCTTGCTGGTGAAGTTAAAAAGGGACAGCATCAATGCCTTTTTTTCCCTATCTGTGTCCATGAAAACACATTAAAAAGAGAAATGTTATGGACATAAAATTCCTTAAAAATTAATTTAAGAAGAATATTGATAAATATATATGTATTTATGGTGACCACAAAAATAATCCTTCTAATGCCTGTTTTTGGCAGGTAAATCTTACCCCAGCCTCAAGCTGGTACAAGCTGTTGGGGAACCAGATCCAAGAGTTGTGTAATCCAGAGTTTCTTTTGCTTCATGGAATTTCCACATTCACTGATTTGCTGTATTTAATATTATCATAATAGTTATGGTACATGTTTGGGGCAAAAAAATAACTAGTTGTGTTTCTTCATAACTTTGCTCCTTGAAAAGTTGGTAAGCACAGCATTTATTACTATTCCCAGATATTTTAACAGGGCTGCTCCTGAAAATGAATACTGTAGTTTAGTATTGTTCATGAGCTGAATCCAACCCTTTATTTGTTATTATCTAGAGGATATGGCCATTTTTCCTGAATTTGGCAGATTTCTTTTTACTCATTGCTGTGCCTTCAACATCATTTAAGACTGAAGACAGATAAGAAGCAATTTCTGTAAATCCCTGAATAATTCACAACTTTGCCTGTTGCTAGTTTGTTTAGAAATGTGCCTATGTTGTTTTACTTAAAATAAGAAGTCATCAGAACTCAGATCTGCCAATGGACATTTATTTTATGCTCTTGATGTTTACAGCTTCCCTCATTGCTTCTCTGGAAGTGATCTCGTGGCAGAAGAAATTATTAACACTTGTTTTTCAGTAAGAGCAAAAGGAAGCCACGTTTCTTATCATGTGCTTCTCCTTGCACCAGAATCTGGACAAAACTCAAGTTCCACTCTTGCCAAAATTGTCATTTCATCCTGTGTGAGGGCTTCATGTTGTAGAATAGGGACTGAGGACCACTCCTGCCCTTCAGGATGGTATCCAGTGGTGGAAAGATTTGCAAATATCCAAAAGGAAATGGTCTAAATAAGACCTGGTAGTATATGCTCTTCCTGCTCTGGGATTATGATGAGACACCACAACACAGCCATGATTTTATCAACTTTGTTCATCCCATGGAGAAAAAAATGATTACTGAGGTGGGACAGATACTCATATGCAAACCACCCATTCAGATTCAGTAATTCCTTGTTTTGAAGTGTTTGCTTCAGAAGATGTGGCCTCTAACCACATTAAGGTTTTGAATCTTTTACAAGTGGCATTTTTAAAACTTTCTCCTCAGACCTGGACAAGTCTCTTTGGCCAGAACAATTCCATGGACTCCTTTATCACACCACCAGAAGTTCCCAAGCTTGATTTTGAGAGAACAAGTAAAGCCCCATGAAAGCAAAAACAAAGTGAAATACAAAATTACAGCCTGAATGGAAGGGCCCAAAGGTAAGGAAGGTAAAGCTGCAAGCATCATTCCCAGAGATACACCCATGGAGGGGCAGCAGAGCCACAGATGAGAAAGTTCAGAGGTGTTGAACTAAGAAAGAACACCCTATTTACAAAGCACACTCTGTGAAATATCACTGAGTTGTAAAGCTGAGCTACTGCAATCTCTTGAGGGATGAACCAAAAGCCAACAGCTCCTGCACTCTAACCTGCTCTCTGCCCCTGTCCCACTGTCCACAGTCAATCCACCTCAGGCCTTGCTGGGTGCAGATGTCAGCCAATAGCTCAGCTACTCATCTCAATGAGAATTCACTCAAGTCAGGCCAATGTGAAAATTCAGGCATTGCAGACTAAATCTGATTCATTTTCTAGCACTGTCTTTTATGTATTTGTTTTAATATTAGTTATAGAAATGCATTAAGAAAGCTGTAATTTTTGGATGCTATAGTCTCAACTGCTAGAGGCTGCTCTTTGCTGTTTGGGATTTATCCCAGGCTCTGCCTGCAGCTCCTCAGTGGCCCTGACTACAATGCCAGCCTAGTCCTAGCCTTGTCTGGACACATGCTCAGCTACAACCCTGACCTTCAGTGACAGCTCCCCTGGTCCAAGTGAGCCTCCTTAGCACCCCCTCACCAGAACCCCTCCTTTGCACAGTGGTTCTGAGGGTAGTGTTGTATACAAAATACATCAATATTACCACTCCAAATAAACCAGAAGGTTTACAAAACAGCCCTTATTGCCACAGCCACTCCACTGACACACTGCTCTTCAACAAGACACAGCTGCACTTCTGCCTTCAATTCATTGTTTGTGCCCCTTCACCTTCTGTTCTGCAAATCAAGGATGAAGTACCCACATGTAAAGCCAGTTGTGCAGCAGTAGCAGATACAAGGACTCAGCAGAAGCCAGAAGAAGGGACTGCACCAGCTTCTGAGACATGGATGTGAATTCAGCTGGGTGCAGCATTTATCCCTGCAGTGGTGACAGTGAAGAATGTCCAGTTCTTTTGGCTAGAAGATGTCAAACAGCACAGGTTTTCACTACACCAGGCACCAGGACCACTGAAGGACCAACTACTCTGTGTAAAAACAGTGTGGCAGACAACCAGGCAACCACATGGGTTCAAGGTCAGCAGATGTGCTGCTAATGCAAGGGAAACTGAGCAGGACAAAGAGAAATCTCATGCTTTACAGGCAGAAAAAAAGGCATCCTCTGATGCACTGTGTGACAACTGTTTTCATTAGGTTCAGTGAAAGCAAGCCAAAAAAACCCAACCCCAAACCAATAGATATCCTGCTGAAAATGAAATAAGACAGTTCAAAGCTCATTACTGTGCATTCAGCCTTCACCTCTGTGTGGGCTGAGACTCCTTTCTGCTGTTTCTTGCTTTTTAAATAGATCACAAACACACAAACAGAGGAGTTGTGAGGCACAGATCTGTCAGGAGTCAGACTAATGTCAGTACTTCCACCTCCTGGCTGCCAGGGTTGATTCCAAAACACCTTTTGTCTTCTTGTTCCAGCTACTCAATTACAGATCAAGTGAAAAATGTAATTATAGCCCAAAGAGCCACGGAAAGAAACTTAAAATACAGTGAACAATGAAAGGAGCAACAACAATGATAAACTAGGATTACCTGTGGTGCATAGCTAATCCAAAATGCTCCACAATCCCACAGGGAATATTATAAAAGTATTTCCCATCTGCTGATTTCTCTTTTGCAGGGACAGGTACCATCTCCTCTCCTTCTTTTAGTAGAATTTTGGTATTTGGAGTCTTGTGAAAAACATCTCCCCTGTTGCAATTAATACTGCTACTGAATTTTGTTATGCTGGTACTGAATTCTATTTTATTTGCTTTTTTTTTCTAAGATGCAGAACAATAGCAATTATGATTTTTAAAGTAGTATGAAGGTAAGACTTATTTTATATTATATATCAAGAACCTATTTTCTAGGCACAAATGTAGCTGCTAAAGTTTTGCAGGCAGAAAAAAATACCAAAAGACTACAGGAATTATATATTTTTTTTCAATTAGGTCTGAGTATGTTAACTTGTACTGGAAGTGCTATCACATACTGAATTAACTTGATTTTTCATATAACTATTGGAATATTAAATATTCAAGGACTTTTCCTGGATTCTTGCACACATTTATAAAAATGTAGCTAATCAAAATATGAAATGATAACTGTGCCAGTGATTGCAATGAGATCATGGTCCTGAGATTGCAGACTGAAGCTGAAGCATAACTTTAATGCTGAAGGAAGCAATGGTGTCTGTGTGTGGAGCTGTTTTAATCACAAGATGAATGGTTGGTGTTAAAATGGGGCAGGAGGTGGTCATGCTCCTGTGAAACTGCACTCACCTCACAAGAACAAGCAGGTGTCAGCAGAGTGTAAAATGCCCTACTGCAATCCCTGGGAAGTCTGCAGTAAATATGCCACCTAGTGTTTCATTCAGAACTCATCCTGCTCAGTTCTTCCCAAGCTGCTCCTGTCACCCCAGCTGGCAGAGAGTCTGGTGATGCCTTTGCTGCCTTCTCTCCCTCCCCACAATCCCTCTCACTCTCACCAGAAGAGATGCTCCAGGTACATAAAGTGGCTTTTTCCCTTTTCACGTGCTGAAAACATGCCAAATTGGTTTACATGCCTAATGGAGTTTCTCTTGGTCTTCCTGCCATGGACACCCATCATATTCACAGGGATACTGCATCACATCAGAGCACAAAACATCCTGAATTTCTGGTAAGGTCTTGTCTGTATTCTTTCCAGATCAATACAAATCTGAAATGAAACTCCTGTCCCTGCAGTACTCCATCAGCTAACACCAGCTTATCAAGCTGCTACCTGGCTTTAAATTCTCCTACCTTTTTTTGGTCCGTGTGATTATGTTCACATGCCAACCAGCTTCAATTAATGTCAAGAGTATGATTTCATGAGACATTGTGCTACTTCCCTAAAAATCCAATTATTCTGCATCTGCTGCATTCTTTTCATTCAGTACCTTTGTGAATCTGTCAAAAAGGCAATCAAGTCTAACTGGCTGAGTTAGAATCAAGCCTAACGACTGTGCACATTCCCCCTGCTCTCCAGGGCTCAGCATACATTACAAGAAGGAGCCCATTGTTACAATTAGTACTTTTCACACCAGGGCATCCTCTTCTCCAAATATCAGCAGTAATAAAAGCACTGCTTCCTGACCTTTCCTGAAGCCTCAGCTGAGAATGCTGTCAACAGCATGTGCTCCACTGTGACCATTCTAGCTGTCATTCTGCCCAGGCTGCTGCCTTCCCTGGCCTGGCAGCTCCAGCAGGCTCTGCTAGCCCTGTGGCTGTGACTGCTGCTGTCCCAGCCCAGAGGTGACTGGGGAGACCCCTGCACCTGGGTTCCCAGTATCCCAGCTGCAGGGTGAGGGTTGAGGCTGCTCAACTGGCTCTCCTGGTGAGAACCTGGGTAAAACAGAGGCCATTTGCCTGGGCTCTGCACCTGACTTCACTGGAGTTAACACCCACATGCCTCAGGGTGAGACCTTATGCACCCTGAGTATGGAAAAAGTGCTTATGACACACACATTTTATGCTCAGACAAGAGAGTGTCTAGAGCATGATGGGACAAGTGCCAGCCAGCCTGCAGAGACACAGAAAACTGGGCAAGACATTCCTTATTCCTTGGCAGAAGGTCTGCAGAGCTGCACAGGATAAAGAGAACTGAGACCTCAGGGCATCTTAGCTGGCACTGACCATTCTGTGCCCTTCTTCACTCCCTACAGCAGTATGCCTTCCCTAAAAATGTCATCTAAACAAAGTTAATTTGTTGTAGAGAATGAATAGGTTTGCATGTCATGTTCCTTGAGCTGTTTTGCTAGTGAGAAATCCCAATCAGTTTATAATCAGCTGATACAGATACATGAACCCAACAGATAATAACTATGTCCTAGATTGATGAGGATATACACAAAAAAGCTGATCTGTTTTCATGCCAAATATTGCTTTATGACAGCAAATTCACTCCATGCTTCCCAAACACACTCTAGCTCCCAACTAGCTGGCCAGCACATCCAAAACTAAACCAGTCACACTGCAGAATGTCAGCAACTCAATTCACTACAAACACTGGACTCAAAAAGATTGCTGTTTGACAGTTCTTACTGCCCTGCCACCTGGGAAATGAAAATATCCACATCACTGCTTACAAGATTATTTTTCACATCTAAAATGACTTCTCATTTTACATCTTCAGAGGGCTGCTAACTGAGGAAAATTTTCACTGTATGATTGTGTAATTAAGTCCTTGACTATACAATGCTATGGGATATGGGTGCATGAGAGAAGGATGTCAAGGAAAGCCCACTTCAAATCAGAAGAAAGGGAGGCAAACACACAGCACCCCAGTTTCAGAGCCATAAGAGGAAAGAGAACACATAATATCCCAATTTGAGTCCCATCCACCACAGGCTTGGCAGAAAAGAGGAGCTTTGCACTGTGAATAGAAAGGTGACAAACTTGAGCTGTGGTGAAGGGTCAGTGGGAATGAATTCCATGATCTTACTGTGCAATGTGCTTGAGAATACATGGACAAAGAAATATAACTTGTGCACAATTTTAGACAGTTCCTAAATTAGCCTGTATATATATATATATATATATGCACACACATCTATTTACACAGTGAAAACATCTGCATTTGGTACTTTTTAGAAAGCTTTCATCATAAGCCCAGTCAATTATTAGTTTGGAGGCAAGATCACATTAATAGGACAGAATCTTACTTAATCAAGTATAGAAAACTGAAACAGATCTTTAATTTCTTTTTTTCTCTTGGATTCAAAGAAAAACTGGTATTAATTGCCAGAACTTTAAATGGGATACTTACCTTTTCAACTGGGGTATTTTCTTCACTTGTTACACTTGCTTTTCTTGATTCATTTTTTGTTCTGCTCAGCCTCCTGGAGACTTTTTCTCTAAGCAAAGTGGCATATCCAATGTGTTCATAGATGGGGTTTGTGGTCATTTTGGAGATATACTCAGAAGCCTTTGTCTCTATATACAGTGTTATCAAGCCATCTGTAACTAGATCATGGATTGATTCAAATCTTTTCTCCCCAACGAAGTGTTTCCCATCATAGAACAACCTGTAGTTTAAGGTCTGATACCCAAACCTGCAAATACCAGAACAAAAGGAGGGCAAGAAAAAAGAGAGAGGGAAGAGTGAAAAAGAGAATTCTGGCAAAATACTTGAGGAGGTTGTTTAGCTGAGGAGTCTGTCTGGGTTACATATGGACTATGCACGTGGTGGCAAATGGATCTTTGTGGATACAACAACTCAAGTTCAAACCTAAACCTGACTGCATCACTTAGGCCAGACTGCAGAGCCAAGGCCAATGCTCCATAACAAGCCACGTGATCCAGACACAGAGAGTTTAGATCTAAATGNATTAAGTCCCATTTACAGCCCCGTGCTAGTGACAGGTCCAGACAACTTCATTTGCTGCACTGCAGTGTGGTGATCTGCTCTCTGTGTGCAAGCCTAAAAAGGATGCTGCTTTCATTCTGTGCTTTGTGGGGAGCAAATTGCTGACAGGGTTACTGGGTGGGATGGGAAGGGAGGAGTCTCCAGCCAGCAGCTGGCTTGAGATAGGTACTGAGGAGAGGGATGTGAAGTAAGAATGATGGGAATTATGCCTTGGGCTATTTGAGAACTGAGCTTGTCATTGAAAGCTACCCCATGGTAGCTGGCAAAGTGCTTGTGGGGTGGGTTGGAGAGGCTGGTGTGCTCTGCTCTGAGGAGGAGGATGGTAGGAGCATGGTAGGAGGCTTCATGTTGTCCTCAAATGAGTAACATCCCTTCCTGTCCTTGGCTACTTGGATGCTTCTCTTCCTGCCAGCCCATATCTCTGCATTTCTGTCTGCTGCTGGGTACACAGATCCTGCTCCTGAGCAGAAGGTTTGCAGCAACATGACACTTGCAACCCCCACTAATATCCCTTTGGGGTCCCTCCTTTCTCTAACTGTGGCTTCAGGAGCCAAGCTGGGAGTCTGGCAGAGCTGATGTGATGCCAGAGTGTATTTGGTCTTCCTATGGGATCCTGCAGGGTGAGCCCTGTCCTTTGGGCACCTCAAATAGAAGTTAAAGATACTGGGTGACTTATCACCACCCTTGTACAGGACCTTGGCCATTTCTCAGCTGAGTGATGATTCTTGCATTCAAAGATTTACAAAACTTTCAGAGCCTTTTCCAAATATCCAAGCTGCTTTCCTCCTCCTCCTCCCTAAAGTTGTTGCTAAAAACTTGATAGCCTGCTCCCATGGTGGCCTGGAAGCAGAGGGCAGCTGGGAGAGCTCCTGGCTGCTTTGGGGGGTAGTTTGTCTTCATAGCTGTTGCTGTTGGTCATTCTGGGGTCACTGAGCTTCACAATAGCAGTTGGCAGGTACCTCTGATTTAGAGCAGCAAGAGCAGTGCTTGTTTCTCAGTGGTTACTGCAGCCCACCACATCTTGAAAGAGGTGTTTCAGCTTCCTTCAAACACCACAGCTGAGACTGCAGCATGAAGTGTGTACATTTAAGGTGTCCTACAGGAGGAGAAAAAAAGTCTTTTAATCAGAGTGAAAAGTTCAGTGTGTCTCTTGAATGGGGATCAGAGGACACGATGGAAATGGACACTCTGCAGCCTCATTTGATCCTGGAGTGGCTTCTCACCTCCTACACCAGCTGCTCCCTTGCCTGTGTGATGATGTGACCCTCCAGCCACTGGAGCTGTGCTCTGCCTCATGTGTGGCTTGAGTAGTTCCCATTAATGTACAGCTAAATCAACAGCTTTTATTTCATTTTTTTCAGTTGGGAGCACTGAGGGCTGGCATGATGAATCCTTCCCTGTCCATCTGTGAGGCTTTAAAAGCTAAAAGGTGTGCTCAGGCTGAACCTGACTGCATCACTTAGGCCAGACTGCAGAGCCAAGGCCAATGCTCCATAACAAGCCACGTGATCCAGACACAGAGAGTTTAGATCTAAATGCTAAAGGGCTTGGCACTGAGAAGGCCTGGGATGCATCACTGTGTTAAGGGCTTTTCCATCTCTAAACATTTCTGAGGTGGAGAAATGATGCTTAATCACCACAAAAGATGGACATCTTTTAGCTGAGTGTCCTCTGCCAGGACACCCTCATATCTCTTCAGAGTTTTCAAGAAGCAGCTCCATCTTTACAATGCTCAACTCTAGGCAGTAAAAATGTTGAAAACAGGCACAGCCTCGAGTCTGAAAATACTTCCTAGCTAAGTGCTAAAGGATTGACAGAATAATGCAGTATTGTGACTGTCAAACTGCCCACGAGGGTGTAAATCACTCTGGCACCATCAAGTGCATTAAGTAGCAGAGGACAGAGGCTTCACTCAAAAGGGACTGATATCATCTCCTCCATTAAACACATTTACATTTCAACTACAAGCCTCGGTGACAAGAGCATTTACCTGAGAGCAAGAGTGTAGCAGCCAGGTTGCCTCTGACTTTCTCTGAGAATATATGCTCCTTCTATGCCAGCAAGGATCTCATCTGCTTGCTCCCGAGAAATGATCCCATGAAACCTAAGGGAAGACATTTCAGACAACAGAATTGAAAATTAGGCATAAAAGCTTTTTTTTGTTTGTTTTTTTTTTTGAGACAACTTAAAATTAAAAATCATTCTTATGATGTTTGCTTTATTTTTATATTAACATTGCTTCCTCAGATTTTAAGGGAAACTGATAGAAGAAATGTGTCTCTCCATAAGTTTTGCTAGCTGATTAGTCTCTGTGGGTCTCCTTGGAGGGTTAGAAAGTTTGAAAAGCACACTGGATGTAAATTCAAGTGTTGTTCCATTCCCTTTACGTTTTCTTTTCACAGCTAATACATGTTGAAAATATTAGGGTTACATTATCTTTCCAGAGTGATTTTCTATTCAAAATGATGTAAATGGATTCATACTTTCTGTCTGTACTGGTGGGGGACACACTGATTTACTGCCACTGCTGCAGCATCCCCTAGATGAGGTAATTGGACATGTTTTTACAAGTAAACTCATAGCAATTCATAACTCTAGTTAAAAATAATGAGCATAAGCTATGTGCCATCAGAAGCTCAGTAGAAACATAGGAGGGTTTGGGTTAGATATTGGAAAAAAAAAACCAAACCTCTCCTGGTTCTCAGTTTAAGAAATCACTGGGATGTGACACCTGGGGCACCTGGGGATTTCTGTAAGTATGGGTGGTAAGCAATGCCTCAGCCAAGTTTTCTCATGGATATTTTGGATATATTTTTGTCAGGGCATAAAACCAGATGTCCTGACCCCAGACACTTGCCTCTGACAGCAGTTGACAAGAAGTGCTAATGGAACTAGCACAGGAAGCAGTGACATATTTCTTCCATTTCACTTTTCTGTACATCCATCACTACTTGAGCTGGCTGCTGCAGCTCATCAGCTCTGACCTCACCCTCCATGAACATCAGAATCTCACTTGGAAACCCTTTAAGATGCTTTTGACCTCCATGGCACCACGTGGCAACGAACCTGCAAGGGACAGTGTGAATGTCTCTCATGGACACCCACTGAGGAAGACCTGTTCATTTTCCTCCTATGGCAGGAGCTGCACTTTGCTCTACCTTTCATTTCTTCTAGAACCTTTCTAAAGAGGAGGGAGGAGAGAGGTGTAGACAGGGACTAGAACTACATGCACTATTTAAAATGCAGCCACATCACAGACTTAGACACTAATGTAATTATGGGGGGGGTTTTTCTGTTTCTTTCCCCAGAAATTCCTCCTTCTCTTTCTAAACACTACTGAGCACTGAGTCAATTGCTTTTATAGGACCATCTCAGTGGTTCTGAAATCTTCTTTCTGAATGATAACTAAGGTCATCTTTCCTGGGCAGTTTCACCCAGGTGATTTCTTACAGCACCTACCAGCTCTGCTGCTTTCACCCAAAGCATGGCAGCACCCAGGCAGGTTTCTGGGTAAGTGATTGAGGCAAACATTTTACAAGCCCATCTGTAGGAAGTGTGATGAGTTACTCAGGCAGGTACTGTTCTACTCTAGTGGCTAGATCTGAATTCCCTGTTGTCAAAGATAATATTTAAAAGATGGAACTTCAGTAATTAGGGGCATAGCTACTAGCTCTTGAGGTTTTTTGATGGTAGAAAAGTATCATTAAACACAGATGATGTGTCTGGGGTTGAGATTAAAAATAGACCACAGGATCTAAGTAGTTTAGGAAGCAATAATGGCCAGGGCCTCAGCAGATTGCAGGAGTGAAGGCCAAATGCCAGATGTGGGTGGTTGCTGCAGCAGCTGTGCCCTTCAGCTTCACCTGCCCAAACCTCCACACCAATGAAGGACCCAGCCCCTTTCAGGATATTTATTGGCAAGAAGACTGCTGAGCATAAAGAAATTATAATCTGCTCATTCTGTTATTTTCCTCACAACAAAAATACACAGAAAAAAATCCAGTTTGAGGAGCAAGTTGCTTCTCTTCTACCCAGGCTATTTCAGGGCCACTGGGAGGATAAGGTCACCACCAAAATAAAAGGAAGAAATACTCTAGACAGTATTTTTTTCCCTAAATTGTCCTGAGAGAAGCAAACTAAACATTCAGGCTAACAGAGCAGCACAGCCCATGGATTGTCACCAGCAGTACTGGTCTGTAACATAGCTAAATTATTAGGCTTTCAGTATGTTTAGCTCCCAGTTTAAGTGAAAAGTAAAATATTTTCACCAGACCTCCACTGTGTCTTTTTCTTTTTTTTTTTTTAGTTCAAGAACAACAACTTTTGAATATATCCAGCAGATCCTTACAAGAGGAAAATACTTACTCTCTTCCATAATACTTTGGTCTGTTCTCCACCTAAATTTTAAAAGAAAGAAAAAATAACATAAAACCATACTTGACTTAAAATAAACTACATAAAAATAAATCATCCTTTATTATTAACGAGGACTACTGCACACTGACAAATTGCTGCAGATTCAAATCAGTGACTGGAAGATGACTCTAGAGAAGAAGAGAAATATGAAAACAGAAGAGGTGGTTTTATTGATGGATTTCTATGAAAATGTACTAATGGTGAAAAAATAGAACTGTACATAATTGTATAAATCTGATCAGATAAAAAATAGTTTCTGCAGTTCAACTAGTGTTTGTAATAGAAAGCAAGACTATTTTTGCTACACACCCTTTAGACTCTTAAAAGCATTTTTTTTTGCCTATATGCAGCAACTGAATGAAGAGAAAAAGTTTAATATGCTTGCAAAAAACAAGGTTTCTGGATTTAGACCTAGTCTTCACTTCTTCGAAGCCTCAAGAACTTGCAGGCCTGGTCCACAGCACATTGACATTTGCTGGAGGACCTGACAATTACTTTGAAGAGCTGTGAAACAAGTTACAGGAACCTCATGTTTTTACCCAGAAACTTTGGATCCACCTGACATTGGCTCTCACGAGGATGAGGCAAGGTTCTCAGCACTCGCCCGGCAGCCAACCCGCCCCAGGCCCGGCCNCTTGGAAACAGCCCCTCTGCAGCCTTCCTGCAGCCCCTTCGGGCACTGGCAGGTGCTCTAAGGTCTCCCCAGAGCCTTCTCTTCTCCAGGCTGAACAACCCCAGCTCCTTCAGCCTGTCCCCACAGCAGAGCTGTTCCAGCCTCTGAGCATCTCTGTGCCTCCTCTGGCCCTGCTCCATCAGCTCCATGTCTCTCCTGTGCTGAGGGTTCCAGAACTGGCTGCAATACTCCAGGGGAGGTCTGAGCAGAGCAGAGCAGAGGGGCACAATCACTTCAGCATCACCTCACTTCAGAATCACCGCCGAGGAGTGGCCGCTCGCAGCACCTGGGACAATGCGGCCATTTACCTGACTAGAAACAAGCACCATTGTCCCTGTTTTGATTATATCTCATAAAAATTATAACTCAGAAAAACTTCCAAGTTGATGAAGGTTTTATATTTCTGAATAGCAAATGCATAAATGTCACGTTTTTGATTCAATAAGCTACACACCATGCACTAATCTTAAGCAGTTTTCTACCCTACAGTCACAAAGGCAGCACAAGTTGAGCTCAAGTCTGTGCAAGATAATGAGAATCTTCAATAGAAGCCCTATGGGAGTTCAATCAAGTCCTTACTGTGCTTCTTTCCCAGCATGGCATTTCTTTTCTAGCAGAGCACTAACAATAGCAGTGTCATACCCTTGAAACTGCTGTCTAGAAATAATACCTTGATACAAACACTTTTGAGCTGTGAGGGACTGGAATTAAGAGGGAAAAGCAAATGTAGAAGAGAGAGCAAAATCAGGGGAATTGCCAAGTGCAGGTGTTGTGTTTCTAAGTGCCTATATGGAAACTCAGAGAAGAAATAAATTAATTCTTTAAGTAAAATAAAATCAGGAATAATCGATATTACCTCAGGAAGGATGCTGTTCATATATTCATCTTTAGTAGCACTACATGACTTTATTCTTGGAATTGTGCTGCTTTCCTGTTACTCCTATAAACCTTAATGACCTCTTAAAGCATATATTTAGTTGAGAACTTAATTAAAAAATATCAAAAGCTGGATTAGGTAGGAGCATCAGATGCAATCTTCTTTTTCATGGAACCAAAGGTCACTCAGTACACAGGAAAATGGCAACAAGGAACAAACAGATACCCCTTCTTTCCTACAGAAGGCCAGTTTAAAACCTTACACCACAGAAGATAAAGAGTGGCTTTCATCTAGGATTCAGAACATGCTTCCATTAAAAAAATATAGTTTTGTCTTGATTGCATGTATACACAGATTACATCCTAACACTTTCAATCTACCTCAGAAAAAGACTTAACAATACTAACAATCACCCTTAAAATTATTTGCAAGCACAAGTTGTCCAATAAATACAAACAATATAAAGATACATAAAGATATAAATAATATGAATTGTAAAACCAGTCTGAAAATAACTTCTTGGGCAAACAGAGGCACATTTTGTATCCTTTTCACAACATCATTTATATAAAAATACAGATTTATCTGTGAATTTTTTATGTTTTCACTGGGTATTGACTGAAATGCCCCAGGCAATGCAACTTCAATTTTCCTGCTGTTCATAAGCTAAAAGATTTGTTTTTCTGAGACTCCACATAAAACCCATCAAATCATAGTCGTCCTCCTCTTCCATAAAATAGAAACCTTGCCTCCAACTTCTTTTAGCATCCTTTTGTCTAAAACTGCCACAACTTCAGCACTTGGCTTTAAGTAAGAAAGTTACTGTAATATGTTCTGAAATAAAGCTCATGACCTGCCAAGATCATCTGTGTGCTCCAGAACCTTTAAATCCTCTCTTGTGCTCACCCCAACCTTTAGCCTGAAAGAATAATTTTGTTCCTAGCCAACCTTACCACTAGGAAGGAAACAAATTTACAGGAAGATAAAAGATCAAAATAACATCAGGGTCTCTGTATCAAAACCAGCATGTTAGACTGAACTTGGAAATAAACCAAAAGCCTGCACAATTGATGGAGCAGCAGCTTAAAAGTATCAAAGGAGTCTGTTTTGTGCCAACCACAGGCTGTACAAACTTCAAGGGAAATTATCTATATCCAAGAAGGCTGACTGAAATGCAGTGGGGATTAGCTTTCCCTCTGCTGCTATAAATGGGCTTGCACACACAGTGTCAAGCAGAGCTGTCTAAGAGAATTCTTAGTGGGAGAAAAAACAGAAAATCCACAGGCAGAAAAGTGACTGTTTCCCAGTAGCAGAAGCCCAAAATAATCAGCTTTGTTTTCAGAAACATACACTTAGGCTTTTCTCACAGATAATGACTATGAAGAAAACCTTCAACACTTTCTGGAGGGTCCTCAGAATTTCCTTTTTGAAACAAGGGGCACCTGCCTCAGGTGACCAGTTGGTTTTATCCATCACTCTTCCCCCTTTCCCCTAGACATTAAACAATGGGAGAGATCAGAGGGTTTGAATCATTTAGGAAACATTTAATTGTTTAAAACTGAAGTTGATCAGGAAATAAGCTGTATGTTTAAACAGCCTAAATCACTAGTGATCAGTATTCTTATAAAATCAGCAACATTCAATGACATCTGATCTTGAAGTATGCTTGAAAAGAAACCCAGCACAGCTTGTTGGCTCATGGTCACCCCCTGGCCACCAGGACCCCCAGGGCTCTTTCTCCAGAGCTGCTCTCCAACAGATCAGCCCCCAGCTTGTGCTGATCCATGGGGTTGTTCCTCCCCAGATGAAGGACTCTACACTTGCTCTTGTTCAATTGCATTCAGTTTCTCCCTGCCCAGCTCCCCAGCCTGTGCAGGTCTCTCTGGATGGCAGCACAGCCTGCTGCTGTGTCAGCCACTCCTCCCAGTTCAGTACCATCAGCAAACTTGCTCGACACTGATTCTGGTAGATCTGGGTAATGGACACCCAGGGAATCCAAAGAGCTCCTGACCCTCCGCATGGTGTGTGGGAAAGACTCACAGCAGCACAGTCTGAATGTGCCATGATTATTTTAGTCTCTTCCAATCACTTAAGCAAAAAGAAACACAGATCTATTTCTTTATTTCTCAGAGAAAAGACTCCCTTTTGTGATCATACTTGCTTTTAATCAAAAAAAACCATAACTTTGATGCTTTAAATGCAGCTATAATAATTTCTACTGCTTCTGCCACAACCTATTTGGAATTCAGAACGACAAGGCAGGCAATTAACTGACATTTTTCTACATTATAATATAAGTTAGGGCTCTAAGGCTTTGTCTACACTAGGGAAATTTAGATGAGTTTCTCACTGTTGCTGACACTGTCTTGGCCAAGGCACTGTTAGGAATATGCAAGGTCTAATGCAGACAAAATCACCAGAGCCTCAAAAATTGCTGTCAGCAATTAAGGCTTTCTTAGAACAGAACAGGAATAGCATTCACAAGTATGAATATCTCTACATAAGTAATCCAAAACCTCAGGGGTAAGACTCATTCCCTCTTTGAAAGACATTTACAAGAAGTCTATTGTTTAACCCAAAATATTCCCAAATAATGTCACTATCCTTCCTTCATTCTTTTACTTTGATAAAGCCTCCATTTATTTAACAGATATTTTAACTTTGAACAGTCTACTTCTGAATTATTTCTTAAAATTAAGAATTCTTTAAAATGTTACTTTTGAATAAAACAAGGAAGTTGAATACTTGAATTATTTTCTGAGAACAACATTTTTTTATCATCATTTCTGCAGAATAAAGCCTGTAAGATGCTTTATCATATGACTTCCTCATAATCCAAATCTGAATCTTTGGTGCCTACCATCAGACTTGCACAATATTTAAAAGCTACTCACCCACCTGAATTGTGCTTTTTAAATTAATTTTTTTCTATTTAAAAAAAATAAATCATTAAAACATTGCTGGAGAGAATATGGTTACAAATGAGGCTATTGGCAGAAATCCAATGTTACTGGGAAGGTAGGATATTCACACTAGCCCTGCTGCCAATGGTGATTAATTAAAAGCTGTTAGCTGAAGCCCTAACAGTTCCTTCAATGTGAGTCCCATTGCAGCAACAACCTGCTTTCACTGACAAGGTATTTATGCAGCCAAAAAAAAAGGAAAATCATGATAGCAAAGTTTAAAAACACATTTATATTTTAAGATATACATGTTAATGTTTTATTTACAGTCTCAGCTTTTATGTTGGTCAACTGCATATTGGAAGAGGTGATTTCTGTCTCCACTGTACAATTAATCAAGAAATCTACACAAATCAGATGTAGAAATGCAGGCTGTGGCTGTTGAGTAAGAAAGAGGCAATGGAAGAGCAAATGAATGTGGAGAATGTGGAAGATGGCAGTGGAAGGAGGAATGATGAAATTGCCAAGTGGTGAGAGTGAAAAAAATACCCTCCAAGCCTTCACAAGTTTATTTCATTAGTGGAGTTAGATTTGTTTTAAGCAGATGCTTCAATTTCATTGTGAACAGTGCAGAATCTGGCAATTATGAAAGCCATTTTCCCATAAGCATGAAGGATTTCAAATTATTTGCCATTTTTACATTTTTCTGAAGCAGTGTGAATCATAAATGACACATGAGAATGCTCTCAACAAAGTCCAGTTCCTATGAAATGCACATGGAAAGAGAAATCTCTCCTTCCTCAGTCACACATTCTCCTGACACCTGCTCTCCAGATGTTGGATGAGCACTGTGTTGCATACTAAGTAACTATTGTATGGACAATTAATATCTTCTCACACACAGAACACAACATTAGATTGTCAGATTTTTCTATGTAACTCACAGAAATGTAGGATTAATAAAACACCTTTATTGAGGCAAGCCTATACAATCTCCAGATTACACTGAAGCCAAACTAGAATCAAGAGAAACAACCCAAAACCACTCACCTTACAGTCTGTGTTCTAAGGAAAAGCTAATAGGTGCCATAGGAACAGAGTGTTAGAAATATTAATAAAATTTCTTTCTAGAACAAGAATATAATTGATACTCCACTTTAAAAGCACCTTTACCTTGATTCAAAGTTTCACTCATGGAGGGAAGCCACAAAATGCTTAATTTGAGTTAACATAATACATTTTGGATTAGACTTCTTCAGACTAAGTCACTTGCATCCCCACAAAGATGAGGGCAAATTGCAGACATGGGTTCCTAAGCATTCAGTGCTTATTTATGAGATGTTCTCAAGTTCTTCCTTGAAATTTGAAGCAAATATTACTCACAGAGTGTACAAAAGCTTTTTTTTTTTTTGGAATCATGCTGCTGAACATCATATCTAACAAGGCAGAACAAAAGAAGAACTGACCTCCCGAGGACAGATGATTCTTTTGGGCCGTGGTGCCTCTTGTTGTAACTGATACACTGCCAAACACAAAACAGGCACAGGTCATTAGAAGATGGCCACACACACTTGTATTTAGATCAGTCTGCAGAGAAAAATGCAAATGTGAAGGGCAGCAAATGAGGTTATTTTGGTGAATCTAAGTCACGCATGAAAAATCAGTCACTGAGCTGCAAACCAACTAAAGCAAGAAATGGGTTAAGCTTTGGAACAAGGACATCCTTTTGCACTTGTTGCTACATCTCCCTGCTTGGGAATAGGTGCTAGAAAGATTAACTAGTTTTATCTCAGGATGAAATGTCACTTTTGCTTATAGCATGCTGTAACAGCTCAAGACCAGACAGACTGCTTGCCAGGAACATCAGCAATTTTTTTGACTAGGCCAAGACAAAAAGTTCAGCACATTTGCTAGGGTTCAGCACCAGTTTATTTCAAGATATGCTGTCAATTGCTGATATCAAGCAACCATTCCTTTCAGAGTAATTATGGCCCATTCAAATGGCCCTACATCAATTTTGCCTATCTTCTGAGGGCTGGAGGAGAGACCTGAGGCTGGGGGTAGCTGCTGAACCCTGGCCCCCCAGCCTCTTCCCTTCATGTATTTAATGAGATCCTCTCCCTCCTTCCCACTGCAGAGCCGTGAGAAGCAGCTGACATGCACTGACAGGAATCAATTCCAGCACAGACAGACTGTCTCTCCAGAACTCCAGTGAAAACTGCACAGCTCTGCCTTGCCTCCCTTGAGAAAGGAGTTGTGTGTGCTGGCTTTCCTGTAGTTAAAAGGACCATGTCGTGTCTATGAATTTTCTTAANAGGCTGTGGCTGTTGAGTAAGAAAGAGGCAATGGAAGAGCAAATGAATGTGGAGAATGTGGAAGATGGCAGTGGAAGGAGGAATGATGAAATTGCCAAGTGGTGAGAGTGAAAAAAATACCCTCCAAGCCTTCACAAGTTTATTTCATTAGTGGAGTTAGATTTGTTTTAAGCAGATGCTTCAATTTCATTGTGAACAGTGCAGAATCTGGCAATTATGAAAGCCATTTTCCCATAAGCATGAAGGATTTCAAATTATTTGCCATTTTTACATTTTTCTGAAGCAGTGTGAATCATAAATGACACATGAGAATGCTCTCAACAAAGTCCAGTTCCTATGAAATGCACATGGAAAGAGAAATCTCTCCTTCCTCAGTCACACATTCTCCTGACACCTGCTCTCCAGATGTTGGATGAGCACTGTGTTGCATACTAAGTAACTATTGTATGGACAATTAATATCTTCTCACACACAGAACACAACATTAGATTGTCAGATTTTTCTATGTAACTCACAGAAATGTAGGATTAATAAAACACCTTTATTGAGGCAAGCCTATACAATCTCCAGATTACACTGAAGCCAAACTAGAATCAAGAGAAACAACCCAAAACCACTCACCTTACAGTCTGTGTTCTAAGGAAAAGCTAATAGGTGCCATAGGAACAGAGTGTTAGAAATATTAATAAAATTTCTTTCTAGAACAAGAATATAATTGATACTCCACTTTAAAAGCACCTTTACCTTGATTCAAAGTTTCACTCATGGAGGGAAGCCACAAAATGCTTAATTTGAGTTAACATAATACATTTTGGATTAGACTTCTTCAGACTAAGTCACTTGCATCCCCACAAAGATGAGGGCAAATTGCAGACATGGGTTCCTAAGCATTCAGTGCTTATTTATGAGATGTTCTCAAGTTCTTCCTTGAAATTTGAAGCAAATATTACTCACAGAGTGTACAAAAGCTTTTTTTTTTTTTTGGAATCATGCTGCTGAACATCATATCTAACAAGGCAGAACAAAAGAAGAACTGACCTCCCGAGGACAGATGATTCTTTTGGGCCGTGGTGCCTCTTGTTGTAACTGATACACTGCCAAACACAAAACAGGCACAGGTCATTAGAAGATGGCCACACACACTTGTATTTAGATCAGTCTGCAGAGAAAAATGCAAATGTGAAGGGCAGCAAATGAGGTTATTTTGGTGAATCTAAGTCACGCATGAAAAATCAGTCACTGAGCTGCAAACCAACTAAAGCAAGAAATGGGTTAAGCTTTGGAACAAGGACATCCTTTTGCACTTGTTGCTACATCTCCCTGCTTGGGAATAGGTGCTAGAAAGATTAACTAGTTTTATCTCAGGATGAAATGTCACTTTTGCTTATAGCATGCTGTAACAGCTCAAGACCAGACAGACTGCTTGCCAGGAACATCAGCAATTTTTTTGACTAGGCCAAGACAAAAAGTTCAGCACATTTGCTAGGGTTCAGCACCAGTTTATTTCAAGATATGCTGTCAATTGCTGATATCAAGCAACCATTCCTTTCAGAGTAATTATGGCCCATTCAAATGGCCCTACATCAATTTTGCCTATCTTCTGAGGGCTGGAGGAGAGACCTGAGGCTGGGGGTAGCTGCTGAACCCTGGCCCCCCAGCCTCTTCCCTTCATGTATTTAATGAGATCCTCTCCCTCCTTCCCACTGCAGAGCCGTGAGAAGCAGCTGACATGCACTGACAGGAATCAATTCCAGCACAGACAGACTGTCTCTCCAGAACTCCAGTGAAAACTGCACAGCTCTGCCTTGCCTCCCTTGAGAAAGGAGTTGTGTGTGCTGGCTTTCCTGTAGTTAAAAGGACCATGTCGTGTCTATGAATTTTCTTAAAAGGCTGAGTTTCTAGGACAGGGCTCTTCATAGTGCTTCTGAAGCTCAGAATTATACCCTAAAAGGTGGTGGATTTATGGGAGGAATATAAACCTGAAAGGTGTGATAAACACAGAAGATCTGTTGCAAGTGAATTGAAATGGTATCTGTTACTGTTCAGCACCTTGACTTGAAATGGGGTAGGAGTGATGAAATCTGAGAAACAGGGGAGTCCTCAGCTTGCACCCAAGTTTCTCACTCAGAGATGGGAAAGTTTTGGGGTTTCTTTGCTAATTTCAAACTTGAAAACCATAGCCTCTCCTTTTCCCACCCCAAGCTTCATCCTTAGCTCCTTAGAGGGGCACAGTAAGAGAGTTCATTATTTCTTATATCCCCTATCAGTTTTCATGCACATGGCTGGGATGCAGCTCTGAATTTGGACTAAGGCTGGCCAGATCTAACCTGCATGGTGCAGCACTGCAGTGTCTCCCACTGCTTCTGCACCAGATTCATGATAACTTCTGGTCTTTCTTACCTCTTGAAATTGTGTGACTAAGATTCAAAGCCTTCCTTTTACAGCTGTGATCAAAGGACTTGTGTATCCACAAGAATTGCCAAGTAGAGCAGGAAAATTTTGCTTCAAAAATTACACATTGTTTTTTAAAATGCTGTTTATTCTGGAGCCAAGTAGCATGATTTTACAGTCCATTTCTGACTGTCTGAAATCAGCACAACCACTGATTCAGCAAGTTACTGATGCTTAACACTAAACATATCCAAGAGGGAAATAATAACTTATTTCTTTCCCAATACATTTCCAGTGGAGTGGAGGATCTCTAAGGATTCAAAATACTGCAAGAATATGATTGCTTCCTAATTTATTAATTACAATTGCAAATTAAAAATCAGTTAAAAAAATTACTAACCAAAATCTGTTACTAAACATAATTAACTGATACAACATAATAAGCTAGCAGAACTGCTTCTAAAATAACCTTGATATCTGTAGTACAAAATGAGTTGCTACGAAAGAAGTCTGTCTTCTGATTTCTAAGAAATGAGAGAAACAAAGAGCTCTCTGAAATGACCAAAAGGATCTCTGAGACTGGTAATACTGGGTAAGCAGGGGTAGAGAGAGGAGTCAGCACTTCACAAAACAAAGGAGGAATGACCAACAGGAAAAAGATTGAAAGATTTGTATGATAAAAGTATGAAAGAATTAGAAGAAAACACATCAAAAAAAAAAAGGATAGTAANACATGGGTTCCTAAGCATTCAGTGCTTATTTATGAGATGTTCTCAAGTTCTTCCTTGAAATTTGAAGCAAATATTACTCACAGAGTGTACAAAAGCTTTTTTTTTTTTTTGGAATCATGCTGCTGAACATCATATCTAACAAGGCAGAACAAAAGAAGAACTGACCTCCCGAGGACAGATGATTCTTTTGGGCCGTGGTGCCTCTTGTTGTAACTGATACACTGCCAAACACAAAACAGGCACAGGTCATTAGAAGATGGCCACACACACTTGTATTTAGATCAGTCTGCAGAGAAAAATGCAAATGTGAAGGGCAGCAAATGAGGTTATTTTGGTGAATCTAAGTCACGCATGAAAAATCAGTCACTGAGCTGCAAACCAACTAAAGCAAGAAATGGGTTAAGCTTTGGAACAAGGACATCCTTTTGCACTTGTTGCTACATCTCCCTGCTTGGGAATAGGTGCTAGAAAGATTAACTAGTTTTATCTCAGGATGAAATGTCACTTTTGCTTATAGCATGCTGTAACAGCTCAAGACCAGACAGACTGCTTGCCAGGAACATCAGCAATTTTTTTGACTAGGCCAAGACAAAAAGTTCAGCACATTTGCTAGGGTTCAGCACCAGTTTATTTCAAGATATGCTGTCAATTGCTGATATCAAGCAACCATTCCTTTCAGAGTAATTATGGCCCATTCAAATGGCCCTACATCAATTTTGCCTATCTTCTGAGGGCTGGAGGAGAGACCTGAGGCTGGGGGTAGCTGCTGAACCCTGGCCCCCCAGCCTCTTCCCTTCATGTATTTAATGAGATCCTCTCCCTCCTTCCCACTGCAGAGCCGTGAGAAGCAGCTGACATGCACTGACAGGAATCAATTCCAGCACAGACAGACTGTCTCTCCAGAACTCCAGTGAAAACTGCACAGCTCTGCCTTGCCTCCCTTGAGAAAGGAGTTGTGTGTGCTGGCTTTCCTGTAGTTAAAAGGACCATGTCGTGTCTATGAATTTTCTTAAAAGGCTGAGTTTCTAGGACAGGGCTCTTCATAGTGCTTCTGAAGCTCAGAATTATACCCTAAAAGGTGGTGGATTTATGGGAGGAATATAAACCTGAAAGGTGTGATAAACACAGAAGATCTGTTGCAAGTGAATTGAAATGGTATCTGTTACTGTTCAGCACCTTGACTTGAAATGGGGTAGGAGTGATGAAATCTGAGAAACAGGGGAGTCCTCAGCTTGCACCCAAGTTTCTCACTCAGAGATGGGAAAGTTTTGGGGTTTCTTTGCTAATTTCAAACTTGAAAACCATAGCCTCTCCTTTTCCCACCCCAAGCTTCATCCTTAGCTCCTTAGAGGGGCACAGTAAGAGAGTTCATTATTTCTTATATCCCCTATCAGTTTTCATGCACATGGCTGGGATGCAGCTCTGAATTTGGACTAAGGCTGGCCAGATCTAACCTGCATGGTGCAGCACTGCAGTGTCTCCCACTGCTTCTGCACCAGATTCATGATAACTTCTGGTCTTTCTTACCTCTTGAAATTGTGTGACTAAGATTCAAAGCCTTCCTTTTACAGCTGTGATCAAAGGACTTGTGTATCCACAAGAATTGCCAAGTAGAGCAGGAAAATTTTGCTTCAAAAATTACACAGTTTTTTAAAATGCTGTTTATTCTGGAGCCAAGTAGCATGATTTTACAGTCCATTTCTGACTGTCTGAAATCAGCACAACCACTGATTCAGCAAGTTACTGATGCTTAACACTAAACATATCCAAGAGGGAAATAATAACTTATTTCTTTCCCAATACATTTCCAGTGGAGTGGAGGATCTCTAAGGATTCAAAATACTGCAAGAATATGATTGCTTCCTAATTTATTAATTACAATTGCAAATTAAAAATCAGTTAAAAAAATTACTAACCAAAATCTGTTACTAAACATAATTAACTGATACAACATAATAAGCTAGCAGAACTGCTTCTAAAATAACCTTGATATCTGTAGTACAAAATGAGTTGCTACGAAAGAAGTCTGTCTTCTGATTTCTAAGAAATGAGAGAAACAAAGAGCTCTCTGAAATGACCAAAAGGATCTCTGAGACTGGTAATACTGGGTAAGCAGGGGTAGAGAGAGGAGTCAGCACTTCACAAAACAAAGGAGGAATGACCAACAGGAAAAAGATTGAAAGATTTGTATGATAAAAGTATGAAAGAATTAGAAGAAAACACA
>VYZU01056868.1:29588-91545 GCA_013401355.1 Ceyx cyanopectus | reverse complement strand
GCAGTTTGGAAGGAGCCACACACAGCTCTTTCTTTGTTGGCAGCCTGGTAATTTCCATAGCAAACCATGAAGTGGTTTAGCATATGGATACCAAAGCAATTCCTGGTCTAGTGGGAAGTGTCCCTGCCCATGGCAGGGGAGCTGGACCTAGGTATTTGAGATCCCTTCTGACCCAAACCATTCAATAATTCAAAAGCAAAGACATTCAGGAACATGAAGGCTGAATGTGTCAAAACCTCCGAGGTGTGAACAGCCCCTCACTGTTTGCACAGCCACCAGGCAGCACTTCCAACCACACCACAAACCCAGCACGGAGTGGGAGGAGATGGGCACTCACAAAAAAATGCTGTGAAAGGCTCAATAATGTTCAATTTTCATCCCTTGTGTGCAAAAAGCAGCACTGACATCACCTCCAGGAGCTGCTGCTCCCGGCCCCGCTGCAGCTGCAGGTGCCAGGAAAAACAGCTGGTGACAAGAGGAGGAGTGTGGATGAGAGAACCAGGGTGAAAGGGGAAAGGAGGGCAACTCCAAATGGGATGGGACTGGGGCTATGCCCCGTGTGTCCCCAGCCCCTGAAGCCTCTCTGGGCTCAGCCCGTGCTGGGTAGGTTCTCACCAAAGGTGGTCACAGGAAAGGTTCCCACGTGAGGTGGGCACAGAAAGCCTGTGAGAGCAAAGAGCAGAGATGTTTACTATCCTGCCATCTGCAGCTTGCCCAAAAGAACAGCTACAGACAGGAGATCAACTAGAAGATGTCTCAGTTATTGACAGATACTGAATTTAGAGATTCATTTCCCATTTCCCACAGACTGTGCCAGAGGTTTTCGCATAAGCACAAGGAAAAAAAGAACCAGAGTGAAGAAATGCCTGTGAGTGAGGAATAGGAAGAGTTTATTCATTGCTCCTGTCAGAATGTGTTTGTGCTTGTGTGGCTAGCACTCCAAAAATCTGTGGCATAAGTTTTCAAGATGGAAAAAAACCCCCTCAGGATATCTAAATCCTATCAGAAAATTACAAAACCCTATGCTGGAATTCACTAGGTACCCTCCTGTGAGGGCAAAGGAGGCCTGACTTGTTTTTACCCCTCACTAAGTGAAATAAATGTTCCTCCTTAACGACTCCTCCTGACATCCCTTTTTTTTTCTGCAGAAGAGGAATATGGACTTGATTTGTACAAGCTCTGCTATTCCAGAAATGTGCTTCATCCCAACGAGCAGGAGAAAGGAAGCGAGAAATTTGTAGTGTTTACTAAACAGGCAGTTTCTAGGTGGATACAAGACACTGGTCCCAATTTACTGTCGTCCCCCCCCCTCTGATATGTGGCTGGGTGGCAGGAGGAGGCCGTGGGAGGGATGAGAGCAGCTCCTGCCTGCAATGGGAAAGGTCCGACTGCTTTGCCTGCATGTTAACATGACAACGCCCTGCAAGCACTGAGGGAAGGAGTTTTTTCCAGTCAAACCACTGCATGCTGGCATTTCCTTTCAGCAGAAGCACCATCCCTCCTCATCCCTGCTACTCTGGTCTCCCAAGAGGATAAAGAAGGGTGGGGAGAGGAGGAATGTGGCCAACTGCTGCCTCCTTGCAGCAGTGTCCGAGCAAGAGCCAGGTGGCAAAACTCTCAAGGAGCTTCTAAAGCTCCATCACCAAGGAATGACTCCCTTAGGGAAACCAGTCCTAGGTGCCAGGGTGAGGGTCATTCCCAGGAGCACTTTCTTCCCATCCACAGCTAGTGAGATGAATGCTGCTTTTTCTGTGCAAACCCAGGTCTCACAAGTGCAATTGGGATTTTGGCACTGCTGTGACCCCTGTGAGCTCATGTTAACCCATTCAGGACAGGGCACATGTAACAGTCACACCACCAGCATCTTGGACAGACACTCCACCCCCTGGAATGGCTGACAACTGCCTCCTCCTCTCACAGTCCATCTGCAGAGGACCCGAGGAATGCTCTCCTTAGTATGAGGAGATGCTGCTGTTGCAATTAGTGGAGGTGATTGCAACATCTTGAACAAACATCTCCTGTTATCCCAACAGCTCTGCATGCTAGGACAGCTGTATTATTGTTATTTAAGGCTGCCCTCCTCTACTCTAGGATGCCAGTGTGAAAAGCAAGACCTCGTGGCTTCATAGAAGTCTTCAGAGGGTAGGAATAAGCAGATATGGCCACATCTGATACACAGTGAGAAGCTCCAGGTCTCAGAGGTCTATTCATCCTAATGAGTTAGCAGCTTAGTGGTATTAGCAACTAACAACTCCAAATATCAGCTTTGTTAACTATTTCAGTGCAGATCACAGCAGGCAGGAAAGGGGAGAGATGATGATTATTTTTCAGTGTCTTCTCTAACATTTATTTTGCAAGTGGCTCTTGGGAGCCACTTAGACTCTGTCTGGGAGCCTCAGACTCTGTCTCAATCTGCTTTCCAAAGCCTGACCCCAGAGGGAAAAGCATCCAACTTTCAGGGAGCTAGAAGGCATGTCCATCAGTCAGAAAATATATATACATAAAATGTATGGAAAGTAGAAAAAATAAGTTGCTCAAACTGGCAGAATCTGCAGCTGTTTTATCACTACTAATATCCTGAGACCACTGCATAATTTGGGCATAAAGGTTTAAATACTCATTTACCTAATGTTGAAATTCCCAAGGTTCTTTCCTTAAGACAAAACTAAGGATTATTCTCCAACCTGTAATGCAGAGAACTCTTGTTTTCCTCTGCTTGTGAGGATGTTTGTAGATATTTGTATTGAAGATACTCAAACTCACAGCAAACTGACCAAAGCAATGGGAGTTTGGAACACCAGGCACAAACAACCACATTTGCATTCCTCTAACCTGAAAGTGCCTAAGTAATTTCAACACTGAAAGAGCACATATAAAATGTCTGAATCTGACTTGTAGATTGCTGAGTGGTTATCTGTAATATTTTCACTTTTGTTAAGCTTACACAGTCACAAGGCCTTCAAATGCAAGCTTATATATTTAAATTAAGAATGTTAGTCATGTGTTAAATAACTGTAGCAGTCCAAGAAAAAGAAACCCAGCATCTTTCCTTATTCTGCCCTTGACATTAAAAAATAAACAGATTTAAAAGGGAGGGAGAGTAATTCAAATGTGGCTTTGCAGCCCAACCCAAGCACACCTGCCTTTGCCTTCGGGGGAGCAAGAAGATGCTCAGTGTATCACAGGGACAGGATCAAACACTGCAGTGCAGATACCACCCCCCACAAGACACAACTGCCAGGAGATGTTAGAAACTCACAACATTCACTATGTTCTTCTTCAGGGAATTCTGGATTCTCCTTCAGCATGAAGATTCTTCAGAAACCGACGGATTGCTCACAGCTCCTCACGGGCTTTCCTCTTCAAATAAAGTCAGATAGAGCTGTAAAAGAAAAGCAAAACAGAGTTAGAAAGGAAAGCAAGGCACAAAGAGAGGAAAATACACAGAGCTGTTTAACAAATGAACAATTGATTCCTACATCTCCTTGAAGCAAATGCATCGTGAATGAGCTCCCAGGATGGAGAGTCCAGCACGGAGTCAAACACCCATCTAGGGTAGGAAGAGTCATTTACTTCTTATAACCAACAATTAAAACCCAGTTCAGAGTTGCTGAGGCAGATACACAATTCAGAGAGTTCTGTTGCCATAAAAAGAGGGAGAAAAAAACTACTGAGGATTGTTGTTTTGAGGAGTGTCTGCAAACGCAGCCCAGGGTGTGCAGAGAGAGCCACGCAGGGAGATCTTTGTTCTCAATTAACTCCTCTGAGGAGATGCAACCTGGTTATCTGGAATATTCCTGTGGTTATCTGCAGTGTTGCAACAGAGAAGTACTGAGACCAAAAACACACACACACAATTCCTCAGTAGAAAGTGTTTTTCACATACAAGATTTTTAATACTGTGCTGTTCTTTCATAATTATTTTTTTTTTTAAGAATTTTATGGCCCAACTCAGGTTTTTTTGATCTACTGTACATCACACTGTCCTCAGCCCTTCTACTGGGGTCTGGGATAACTGCTGTGCTTCGTTTGTATGTGAACCCCACACAGAACACATCAAATACTTGAGTGTGTATTTCCACAGAGCCCAAACTGAACATTTTCAGACAGGCTGCCAGTGCTTCCTAGCTGCACTTTGTGCCACCAGCTCTTCCTATCCCCCTGATGGAAGGATCCTCAAGTGTTTCACTTGTGACTTCAGGATCTGTTCACACAGATCACATCCTACAGCACTGTGGTGGAATCCACATCCCCACATGCAGGATAAAAGTCTCACCTGAGCCAGCACCAGCTCTGGACGGTCAGTGGTGCAAACTGGGCAATCTAGAACACGATTAATTTGATCAGTCCAAAGCATCTGCTTTAGGACAGAATGAATCACTCTCTAGAAAGGTCTGCTTCTCTCCATACAGTGAGTCTAGACACTGAGCTCAGATCTGATGGCTGCAGAAGAATGCAGATGAGTCTCACCTCAAGTGAAGGAGGAAAGGAGTCGGAGAGACAGGAGCAGTTCCTGGGCGAAGGCAACACAAGGTCACTACTCCAAAAAGTTCACTGCCCTGAGACAGGCTGCTGCAGTCCAACACACAAAGCAACAACAAAATCTTCCAAAACACAAACCAGTATCTACCCAGCTGACCCAGCTTTGGTGGATTGCTGGTGGATTCCCAGCCTACTAGCTTCTCTCCTCAAGTTGAAAAATAACCAACCTCAAGCTCAAAAATATTCAATATATCTTCTTTCTAAGTGTTAACATTTTCCTTCTAAGTGTTAAAATGAAACATTTCAGCATTTTCAAAATTATTTTTGTTTTCTTTTTCCCCAATATTACCAATGCAAAAACATCCTAAAATTTCCAATTTTGAATCTTCACCTCTTGTCATCCAACACTCAGAGGAACCTGAAAATGAAATCCAAAGGACTCCAAGGAAACATTTAACTTTTCTGCCCAAATTAGATGGCTTCCTATGATTGTTAGTGAGAGCAGGGAAGTTTACTCCATGTGCACTCCTGCTTCCACAGACTCCTCTGACCTCCCTGGAGACTCAGCTGTCCTTGACACTGGGCTGAAACCCACTACGCTTGGTGAAAGTCTTCCACTAACTTCAGGAGGCAGGATGAGGGTTTTGATTCTGCTCAAGTCAAACAAGGCTCGGATCACTGGACCAGGAGCCAGTGTTTGGTGCTAATTCCACAGTCAGCCTGCCACCAGGCTGGAATTTGACTCCCAGACCTTGGCCAGCACAGGGACACGTGAGAAGCAGCATCTGTGCCACACAGTGCAGCGACAGAGACACTTCTCCACACACTCTGGGAAGGTGACACAAAGCAAGTTCACCAACCCCTCAGGGAAAAAACGAGTGAGAGATGTATTTACCTTAGAGTGTTTTTGCACCACTCACACAGCCAGTTACGGAGCAAATGATGCCCTGTAAATTCACAAGGCAGTGAAATCTGCTACAACTTGCTCACTTGACCTTAACCGTAGGCGCTTCTTGCTGCGAGGGGCAAGGCAGGTCTGCCTGAAAATGTTCCCAGATGGTTTTAGGCTTAACATTTCAAGACAGCTTGGCACAGACTTCAGGATGTGCAGGGGGATACAGTGCTTCTGAAGCTCAATCCTTGCCTGAAGAGCAGAGCACTCCTAGCTAGGATGATCTCTGCTTTGCAGACCAAACAAGCTGCACTGACACGCTCTCCTTGGAACACGCAAGAGAGACAGAACTTGGAGGGACCACCAAGGAAGGTCACTCTGCAGCACAACCAGGTTTTAAGGAGGCTTTGCAACTGCAGGTTCAACATGATCAATGAATTGTTATCCCAGACACAGTTATCAATCTCATCTCAGCCACAAGGTGTTAGGCAAGGAAGCTGTTTCTCATTGTCCCACAGCATTACGGCTCCTCAAATACCACAGCACAGCCCTGCCTCTGAGTGCTAAAAATGACATTGAGTTGACGGATTAGAAGTGTAATTGAGACATGAACAGACCTCAAAGCAAAGAACATGGAAGTAATTCTTGGGAGTATTTAGATACTAAAATTGGACCCCAGGGCAATCAACAAATAAGAAGCCTAGTACAAGTGAGCAACTGCAAATTGGCAAAGCTGAAAAGCAGAAGTCGGCTCTGTGCAATACCTTGTGTTTATTCCAGGAAAAGGTCATGCTCTTCATCTTGCTTTGAAGAGCAGGCAGTGAGAGATCACCCTTTTCCTAGTCCTTTCCTGCAGGTTTTTCACTGCCATTCCTTGCTCTCTTGCATCATGTAATTTGGTTTTCCTAATTCACAGATCAGCATAAGCTAATAAAAATGTTTAAGAGACGGCAGCGGTGTTCCCAAGTCGTTTCATTGTTTGCTATTATCCCTCAACTAATCCTTCAACTCAAGTAAAACTGTAATTCATTGCCTCATTTATTCTCCTTCTGCATGAAATAGTTCCAGACAGGTTCAATCCTGCCCCACCACAAATGGGAAAGGTGAAGTTGTGTCTTCCTGGAGCGTGTGTGTGATTTCAGTTACCTCATGTGCGTGTCAACCATCGTGGCAGGAAAAAACTTCTAAATTATTTTCTAGATGTTTAGCTGATTAAGTTATACATAAAGATTCTAATGGAAATGATAAAAAACCCTGCAAACCAACCAATAAGCTGTCTTTAGACCTCAAGGTAATAAAGCTTCTCTACACCACCCATGCCTAACATTACCCATCAGAAAATCTCCTGATGTACAAAGCTGGTCTGGAGTCATCTTTACATTAACTGCTCTGCTAGTGTAAAATAAGAATTAAATCCCAATTATGCCTACTCTAAGCCTAGGGTGAAGGAGATCACCTCAGCACAAGAGTGGTTTTGTTTGCATAAAGCAGGCAAGGCATCACCCCAGGCTCTGGTTAGCACCCATTCCTCATCTGAGGCTCGATTCTCCACAGCTCTGTCATGTAAACTAGAGCTTCCCACAGCTTTGCATGTGGTCCATACTGAAATGCCCAACTTCCCAAGGTGTCACACCCACTTTGTGCAGGGTGAATAACTGTATCTGGGTGTAAGGGAATAACAAATCAAGTTGTCAGCACTTTGAAGAACCTGCAGGTCCTAAACCAGAAAAACAGCATGCAGATCACAAGGCTCAGACAAGGAAGAGATCCATCCTGCCCCACAGTCTGCAGGAGGGGGAGAAGATCCACTTTACCTTCCCCATGGAACACATGTGTTAACTGTTGTCTAGAAATCAGTGTCCCCAGATTTAATCTCAAAAATATTATTCATCATTATACCACAGCAGGTTTTTTCCCAACTTAAGGATCAGGTAAACTGGCCGTGGGTTTAGCACCAACCAAAGCCTGCAAGTGGACTGGGAAGGGGCTTCCTCAGCCCTACTCACTGGATAGCAATCCTTCACAACCTGTCATCTGGAAAATATGGAAGCAACTTCTCTCTCAGAGCAGTCCCTGCTGCTCCTGTTACCCATTCCCTCACTCTGACAGCTTCAAGCAAGCACTCAGAAAACAGATGAAGGTTCATCCCCACAACTCTCAGGATGAAAAGATGCCCACCAGCTCAGAGTGCCCCTCTCCATGTACACAATGCCCAAGAACACCAAAAATACCACTCTAAGAACTGAGCCATCACCTTTAGACAGCAGCAATCACAACCATACTTGTTATTTGCACTCCAGTAACATCCAGTTTTACCAAGATGACTGTTCTTAGCCCTGTGCTGAGTTTCAAAGCTCTACAAGATGTTGCCCACCAAGAGAGCAGAGTGGAAGGTATTCAAAGAACAAGAGGTGGGCAGTGGGTGCAATGCACAGTGACACCAGGTGAAAAGTAAACTCTCTAGGTTGTTTTGTCTAAGAAGCAACGGTACAGAACTGGAAGAAGAAAAATAGCTCAAAAATAACCTCCCATCAGATGTTGATATATTTTAAAATAGAGATCCATCACCCCATCAACATCAGCACCCCCTATTTGCCACTTTCTTAAAGCAGGAATAATTGGAGGAAGGAAAGAGGAATTTCAACAGAGATCTACATTTCTCTCAGCATGCCAACCTTCTTCATTCTCACACAGATGTTTTCAGTAAAAACAGCTCTATTGCCTATGTGTTTGAAACACAGGCATTCCTACAGGTCTTCTGAGCAAGAGAGATTAGAAAAAGAATGCAAATTGTCCATAATAATTCAGGCTCAGAGCTAGTAATGTTGAACAGATATAAGCAATAAAAATAACCACTCTGGATACTTCTGTTACTTGACATAAATATTTCTCTTTTTCTTTTGTGGAAGCTATTATGCAAAAAATGCAGCTCAGCCCTGAGCTGAGACAAGGAGCCTCCTGCATATCTGAGGAACTGCAGCACCCTTGTGACTTGTTAGAGGAGAACAAGCTCCAGGGCTAGGCCTTCAATAAATGCTCAGACATCTCACAGATGATGGCCACGGCTCCCCTGCAAACAGACAGTGGGGAAGGAGGGATCCAAATGCTGTAGAAGCTCCAAAACTAACACTCAAGTTCCTGATAAACTGCAGTATTACAACAAGCCAAAGACAAACCACCTGCAGAAGACAGTTCTGTGAGTCGTGGCATTAATGAAAACCAGCAAAAAAGGCTTGGTCTTTGGTGGCAGCACAACCCCAGTGCATGCCCACCATACCCATTCCCTGGTACCAGCCAGGCCTGAGCTGTGGCCGTGGCCTTTGCCTCACTGGGCTCAGCCACAGGTTCCCACATCCACCTACTTACACCAAGCTCCAGGGAGCAGCTTCCCCATGGCCTCTACCCGTGCAGCACATTGGGTCGTGGAGGACCAGAGTAACAAAAGCCACCAGGCTGGGCACACACACACACACACACACGTGTGTGTGTGTGCAGGCACAAACAATGCCACCACGTGAGGCTGGCTTCCTTAGGAAGCCAACCCAGAACCCACCCATAACCTTCTCCCTGCTTCCACACGGCCACGGCTGCTGCAGTGCACACTGATGCAACGTGAAGCTGGAAAACAAAGGCCCTATTGACTAACTTGCTTGCAGGATTCAGATGACTATGGCTGCTTACAACCAAGTTTTCAAGGATTTCAACACCCAGAGCTAAGGAACAGGAACACGGCTTGGCAATAAATCCAGAGATTACCTGTTGAAACATTAATGGCAAATACCTTTTGATGTGGGTTGCTTTATGTGGTGCAAAAGCCAGCGCTGTAATTATGCATTTCCTCTCGATGAATCTAGCATTTAAAAGGAAAGTATTACTTGGAGGGGGATATGTGTGTGTGTGTGTGTGTGTGTGTGTGTGTGTGTGTTGCAGGAAATACTCTACAGCTGAGTCCACGATTTACCAGAGTAGCTGCACGTAGTAAATCTGCAACAGGAGACCTCGGTGGTTTCATTCATCCTGCACCAAGCAGAGGGCTAAAACAATTGCCACACGAAAGACAAATGCCAGTGTTGAGTCACAGCAGCCAGAGTGCAAACATGTTTGCTGTTGGGTGAGTCAGAACATCACATCCTGAATTCACAAGCCTTCCTATAAATAATAATTTCCAAAATTGTTGCATTTCTCTAATACAATGGAATTCTGAAAGCCGTGCTGAATCTACAAAGGCTTTCCTGGCCATGAAGAAAGTGTTTTTCTCCTCTTCCTTTTGCTCCTGATTACACACATACCTACCTACAGTAGCAGGCTGCCTATGCTGACTGAACTGCTACTTGGATCGATTCACACTCAGCAAAAGGCAAACACGGCTCAAAACGGGTGACAAATGAGACCTCAAAAAAAGAAGAGAGCACTAAACTCTAGCCACAGAACCTTTTCCTTAATGCATATGCTTTCTGTACCTGCTGCAATGCTGACAGGCTTTAGCACCTTCAGCATTCAGAGAAAGGCAGCAAACTGGCACGGGGCACAGAGCAGCTGAGCATTGGGTGAGAGATGCTGGGGACATGGTGAAGACAGGGAGGGAGCAGGCTTGCCACACTCCACAGAGCAGGGGGTTCCCTGCTTCAAGGAGAGCTCAGCCCCACACAGCATGCAGCCATCCTTCCTTCCCAAGAATCAGCAGGAACCTGGTAAGAAAACCAGTGCACTGTATTAACAGGCAACGACTTGCTTTTAATTCAGGAAAGCATCTCAATCAGAAAGTCATGCAAGTGCCTTTGGAAACAGGACTGAACTTCAGGATGCATCCAAACTGTGTTGAGCAGAGTGCTGATAAAGACACGTGATGTCTTTGTGAGCAAGGAAACACCTGAGGCTTTGTGTAAGGTTGTGAGGGGTGGGGGTTCTACTCTAACTCCATTTGCAGTTAAGAAGTTATTCTCCTCTTCCACGAAAGGCAATTCACACACATACAAATCACCCTGCATCAAATCCAGACAGTCTTGCTTTCTCCTAATTGTTTTGTGGAATAACCACTCAGAAGTTCATTTCTGTTACCTTTCTCAGGCAAAATAAAAGGCCTTTTAGAAAAATTTTATTGCTAAAACAATGAAATACTCCCGGGAACGACTTCGATATGGAAATGAAGTGACAGCTTCTTTTATCTAGCCAAGCAGCAAGACTGCATGTATAAAAGGCATTCTGTGCACGAAGTACAGTGAGTGGGAGGACATGAAATGCTATTTTTAATCCAGATTTCAGCATTCCTCCCATACAGATCTCCTGGAATAATAACAGCAACAACAATCATGATAATTAATAATGCCAAAAAAAGGAGCATCGTCTTAGAGGTGAGTGGCATTTGAGAAAGTGTAGTTAAGGACTTGGAAGATTTAGGGGAGAAATGCAAGGTTCTTTCAAATAAACTGGCACTGTGCCATGAATTTCAGAGGATTTGAGATGTGTCCCCTATATTTTATACTGTAATTAAAAAAAAAAAAGGCAGTAGATTATCATTATGTGCAGCATATGCTGCATCTCTTCCATTTGTTTTCTTGCAGCAGGTGTTATTTTCAGAAACAGCACTGAATGAGAAGTTAACTCTGGAGCTGATGCTGTCACTGAGTGACCAGGGAAGCAAGCAAACCCTGAGAAAATCCAGGGCAATGCTTTCAAACACAACAGGGGTAAGATGCAAACTTTAGCCCAAAGCTTAAAACAAAAGCCACTGGAAAGATCCTTTTCTGCTTCACTCACCTCAGGACACTGTCACAAGAAGATGTAACAGAGAAAGCGTGGAGCAAATCCTTCTTCCATCCCAGGACTACACGGGCTCCAGCGAGCCTGGTGTGTGATTATCCGAGGGCAGAAGTTAGCCCCGATGCTCAGCAGATTGCTACTCAGTTGTGCTATCATCTGGCAGCAGTAATTAGGACAAGCCTCTGCATTTCACACCTAATGGAAATTAACAAGCGCGAGCAGGCGCTAACGAAGCGCCCGCCGAGGTGCGACGTGGAACCTGCTGCTGCGACTGCACTTGGAGTAACCCTGCCGCTGGAAAGCCCCCCCTGCTCAGGGAATCAGAGCGAGCTGGAGGGCACGGATGCTGCCACCCCCCTGCACTAACACAGAGACACACCAGAGTCTGGCACCGACCTGGCATCTCCATCGACCTGGCATCTCCATCCGACAGGTGCTGGCTCACCCCGCGCTCCTCACGCTGCGCCCGCCGGGTACCAGCCCTGCCCTCATCACCTCCCTTCATGTTTTCAGCCCAGTGCAAACCCCTCCTCAGCAACAGCAGGGCACGTGCAGGAGTTGGCACCCTTGGCATGCTAACCCCCCGTGGAAAACCAACCACCTAACTGCTCAGGTCCGTTCTGTTTCCCAGGGCACGCTCGGAGCCACTTCCACTCCAAGACAAACGTTCATTGCCATTAACCTTGCTTTGCCTTTTATACAGGAAAATGTAAATCTATTAAATCAAAGAATTCCAATTGGATATTTCCATCACCTCCATCTGCTTCATGGGAAACGTATGGTGGTAAGAAAGCTGAAGTATGTAGATCTGGAATCAGTTAGCCCAGTTTTCCTTTTCAGCCCCTTGCTCGCTGCCAAACGTGCCCGATGATGGTCACTTGCCCGGCTCCTGCCAATGACTGCTCAGCTGGGCACGTCCCCAGTGTTTAACCCTCAGTCACATTAAATTGCAATCATACTTAGAACTCATTGAAGGGTTTACACATTACAAACACTGTAAAAAAAAACCCTGCCTGCTCTGCAACAGCCCTACCAGGTGAGCTGAGTGTTATTATTCATACCTTATGCAAAGGGGAATTTCACTGGAGAAGGGATAATTGAACTGCCCAAAGCTATGCAACACAGGTGCTCCCATTTCCTGGATCTCTCCTTATTCCAACAGACCAGATCCAGCCTTCCCTGAAATTCCAAAAGACTTAAGAGTCCCATCTTCTGCCACTAAAGGAAAAGGAGGGTACAAGTGGTAAGCTGGAAGCATGAGATTGATCCCCAGTTGCATCAGCTTGTGGTGGAACCAAACTGACTGCACCAGCAGCAGCCCCTTGCCATCCTACTGCAGGGAGCAAGGATTAGCTCCAGAGAAGTATCTGGTCTGGGGGGACATGATGAGCCCTTTTCACAGCAGACAACCAAGTTTTAGTCTCTGCAGATCTCTTCTAGTACCACAGGGAGGACAGTACTCAACAGCATGTGTACCACACACTGCTCCTCATACTCCCCCCAGCCACACAAAAGGCTAGGAATGAACAAATGAGGATTTTCTCCAGGGTAAACAGCAGCAGAGCAGGAGCAGCAACCACTGTTGGCTGCTGCAGCCACCCCAGCCAACTCTCCTGTGGTAGAAAAGGCCACGTTGGTCTTGCCTGCAGCTGGCACTGCTGCTGGTGTGTTGGTGAAAACCCTCAAGTCACAAGTTGGACAAGAGAGTAACACAGTCAGAGAACCTGTTACAACAGCAGCTGTTCCTCCTGCACCTCCACCCACAGCCACAGCACAGGTGGGACCCAACTGTGCTCACTACATCAGAAATCACAGCTTTTCTACCTGCAAAATATCTGTACCACTATGTGCAGTGACACGACTAATGCAGAAACCTTACCTGCCAGCACAGTGGATGCAATTATCCTAGTTTAAAGGAAAAAAAAAAAGCTTTTTACTTGCAAAACTCATCCCAGTTCACAGACCAAGGAAGCCCTACCTTTGATCAAAGCAGTTAGACTGGAAAAGCACTTGAATGCGTTGATCGTCTCCCGAGCTAAGACAAGGCTTAAGCAGAGGGGTTTATCTCACCTAACCTCTCACTTTTAACCACGTTTGGCTGGGTCAGAGCCAACTCAGTGTAACCAGATCCTCAGCCCCAGCTGCGGGCTTTGATTGCCCTGAAGCACCAGCTCAAGCCAAAGCCTCTTTAGCTCTCCCACCTCAGAGCACCCATCACTCAGCAGATGAGCTCTGCGCTTTAAGTGGATTAGCTGTGCTGAAAGCATTGCTACCTCCAGCTCTCCTGGCGGCAGCACTTGAGCCTCAAGCAGCAACAATCTTGGATCCAGCTGCTCCAGCAGGTTTGCAGGGAGATGCAGAACAAACCTGAGCTGTCTCCAGACCCGGGGAGCAAGATGGGTTTGCAGCTTGGGCTCAGTGGGCATTTTGAAGGGCTCGGTGAGCCAGAAGCATCCCTATATCTGAACGATGTAAAATCAATAAGCAAAGCCACTCAGAGTTGTGTTTTGGGTTGGTTAGTTGGGTTTTTTTGAGGTTTTCTAGGCCAAGAGAGGAAGCAGTGTGATAGGAAAAGTTTTCAGAAGTGGGAGCTGTGCCTGCCTTGTGTCTAATTGTAGTGAAACTGTCAACCTCTGCATTGTGTTTCAAGACTTTACACTTCAAAATCATTCCCTCTGTGCTTTGAATTACTGTACTTTTAAGCTAACTACTTCTAAAAGTGCTGTTGAAAAAAAAAAAAAGACATCTTCAACCACATTTAACGCTGAGAATAAATCTAAATTTGTAAAATCTCATTGGGTCCCTGCAAAAGTGCAGATTTTTTTTTTATTATTGTACTTGACAACCAATCTCTTGGAAATGATTTGTGCAGAAATTTAGTTTAAAATACTTAATATCAAGACATTTAAGAGACAATGTGATTTTCTTTGCAAGCTAAAAATAACTACGTTCTTTATACCTTAGATTAAAAAAAAAACCCAAACCAACATTCAAGCAGCAAACAACACTGAAACCAATTAGTAATCTCACAACCTAAACCCCTCCCCCTGTGCAGGGAGGTATTAATTGTATTTCAGAATGAGCTCCAGGCACACGTGGCTAAAAAAAAAAACCACCCTGAACTAGGCTGACTTGACTCCTGTGTAAACTGCCAAAGAGAAAGCAGGTCCATGTACTACAGTGAGAATTAACAGGCACTCACTGCCCTTGGGATGATGTTCTCTGCTCTGAGAGCTGCTCTGGGGAAACCACCCCATCAATGCCAGAGTGGTGAATTTATAGGTAAGCCAACGTGCTGAATTCCTCTCCAGGGCCCAGCTCCTCTGACACAAGGAGACAGATAACCTGCCAAACTGTGGGGAGCTGAAGGATCCCAACTGCACCTGAATTTCAAGGTAATTAGGAAGCCACGTTCCTTTCACCCTTCCATGAACACAGAATATTTACATGTTTTGGCTTTAATGATTTTAAAATACAGATAATCTGGGGAGAGTAAAGACAGGTTCAGTAAGGCTCGGGTATATTTGCACTTTGTTGCTCAATGTGGCAAAACTAACTCAGGGTAAATGTTGACTGCTAAATATTTGGGGAGATGGAGAATGGACATGTAAGCTGTTCAGAGCATGCAGGCTCAGAGTCAGCTCAGCCAGCACGACACAGCTCAGCACAAGAAAGCCCCAAGACTGACTCCAGCTCCCAAGTAATAACTTTCACCAAACAGAAAATTCTACTGTACCTTGTGGGGCTGCACAACTTTGAAGTATTATCTTGAGGTCTGCCAGAGTTCGAGGTGTTCCAGATGCTAGGTTTCAATTTAAGCTAATCTATTTTTCATATCCTTCCCCTGGACTCTCATCTCTGGTTTAAAGGAGGACAGCACAGCACTTAACCCTGGGGAAAAAAAAGCTCCTACTATTGCTCATGGATTACTCCCCCCTGTAGCATTTGGAGATGACTTTCATCACCTCGCAAGGAAGTCCCACCCCATCCTGCACTCACCGCACGATGGACGCTGGGCTCAGTCAAGCTGAGGTGCACGAACGAGCTCCCACACTGGCACTGCTCAGTCTTGCACTTGAGCAGCAGGGATATGTGGCCTTCCCCCTCCTCTCATCACCATTTCTCCATGCACGGATAAGATTCCTCCTCATCTCTTCCCAGTCCAACAAGAAAAAGCCTTTAATCAGACAGGAGAGATGCTGGCAAAGTGCCGCCTACTCCAAACTCCAGCTTGGGCAAGAAGTGAGGAAGCAGAGCCGTGTCACATGGGACACAGCAGAGCTACTGCAAACACCAGCCAGCAACCCTTTTGACTAACCAGAAAGTGCCCAACCCAATTCCAGTTTCCAAGTGGCAAGGCTGCCCTCTGCTCCCCCTGCAGAGCTGGATCACCTTCTCAAATATCCCCTGTCCAGCACAGCAGCCCAACAAACATTACCATCTAATCGTTCCCACAGTACACAAACCCCTCCATGGTTTGGCACAGAGGGAGTGCTGAGTTTTTGCTGATTTTGCATTTATTTGAGTGGGGTTGTTTGGGGTTTTTTTTTTTCCACGGCGTGTGAATCATCCCCGTGTCCCAGCATCAAAGAGTTAATGGAAGAAAGAACCACCCTAACATGTGCTTCACGCAAGGGTAAGTGGACTGGCTGGCTACCAAAGCAGATTGTTAAAGGCTGCACTGAGCTCCTGATTTTTCCACCCCCCCTCTAGTGCAATAAACGTAAGAATTGAATGTGGACATAACTGTAAACCTCAACCACATCTGCTGAGAAAGCAAAGTCTCTGTACTTGCACAACTGCCGTTAACTGTACACAAAATGCTTTAATTTCACCAGTTCTCCTGCATTCAAAAGCTGACCTGCAGTCTGCCTCAGGCAGCCAATGTGAACTGCAGGCTCAGCAGAAACACACATTAAAGAGAGAGGGGAAACAGATTCTGCTACACCACCAAATCAGACTGCTAGCAAAGTGAATCATTTGGGCAACTGTGAAACACTCGGAGTCTTCTGGGCACACTGCACCACAGCAGATTAAAACACACACCTATTGTGGTTCTTGTCAGAGAGGCAGCACTGACACACTCAGGTTATTTGCCCCTTTTCATGGCAGGCACAAGCAAAAGCAGTGCCTTCAGGCCTCTGGCACACCCCACTCCTGAACTCTTCTTTTGAACTAATTGAGGCTACTCTGCTGTTTGGAGATGCAATTACACTAATAGCTTGGAGGAGAGGGATGTGTGTGTGTACACGGAATTTCTCCCCAAAACCTCACAGGAAAACTTCAGCAGCAGATCTTGCCCATCAGCATTCACACTTCAATTACATTCTGGTGCAGTATTCTAATATAAACTTCTTTCTTGGCAAGATAGTCCCTCCTTACGTGTGTGCATGTCAGACACAGCCTGTGTTTTAGCAGATCTTTGGTTAATCATTTCCAAATCTTTTCAATGTTTCTCCATCACAATTCAGGTATGAGCAGCTAGGACCTACCTCACAGGACTCCACCTCTGGACACTTTCATTTTGAATGGCATAAATGACCTTAGGCCAGCTGATTTCCATGTTGGTTCAGGCTGTGCTCTGCTGTTACTTTCCACAAGGAATACAACTCATGGACCCACTTGTCCCCTCCTTTAGATTCCTTCCCATTTCAAGAGTACCACAGCTGACTTTGAGGCACAAAGGGATGTGAGTGCCCCTTTCTACAGACTGCATGATTATTTACATGACCAATAATAACAGCCATAAAATTCTTCTTTAAGGGCTCTTCCAACCAGAATGACTCTATGAATTTACACTACTGCTAGCAAACTCAATCTTCACACCTATAATCCACAGAGTTTTGTATACCAACAGACAGGCTTGGAGATGGAAAAAGTAGAAATGTATTTCACTGGTGGGCTCATGGCATCTATACCTAACACTGCAACCTCCAGTTAAGCAGAATTCTGTGGTAACCCCACCTATTTTCAGTTATCCAGCACTATCCTCATTCATGACTAGCTTAATTTTAAAATAAAAAGAAAAAACAAAAAAGCTTATGATAAAAATTAATACCCAGATTTCAAAGACCTAACTGTGCTGCACAGTAGATTGTGCTCAGAGTATTTTGTAAGTATAATCAAGAATCTGGGATGCTTAAATTTGTGATTCATGTGCAGGGGCATCTGTAACAAAAAAAACCCAAAACAACAAAAACAAACCAATCAAAACAAAGACTTCAAAAATAATGTAAAAATTGGAGGTAGGTTTTTGGGTTGAGAAGTGCAGTGATTTTGCACAGGAATTGCACACACCCCATCTACTGGCTTTTCAGAAGACTGAGAATTATTAACAGCAGCAAGGAGAGTTTACCTTGCACTGATGTCACTGACTGAGCAATGCCTGTGAGCTCAGTGCTTGATGAAGACACAGGAGACACCCACCCATCTCAGGTGAGCCACAAAGCAACCCAGAGCCTGCAAAGTACAAACAAAGCTCATAGGCTAAAAAACCAGTCATCTAAATCACTCCAGCATCTTGCACATTGCAACAGAGAAAATATTCNCTGCAGAGCTGGATCACCTTCTCAAATATCCCCTGTCCAGCACAGCAGCCCAACAAACATTACCATCTAATCGTTCCCACAGTACACAAACCCCTCCATGGTTTGGCACAGAGGGAGTGCTGAGTTTTTGCTGATTTTGCATTTATTTGAGTGGGGTTGTTTGGGGTTTTTTTTTTTCCACGGCGTGTGAATCATCCCCGTGTCCCAGCATCAAAGAGTTAATGGAAGAAAGAACCACCCTAACATGTGCTTCACGCAAGGGTAAGTGGACTGGCTGGCTACCAAAGCAGATTGTTAAAGGCTGCACTGAGCTCCTGATTTTTCCACCCCCCCTCTAGTGCAATAAACGTAAGAATTGAATGTGGACATAACTGTAAACCTCAACCACATCTGCTGAGAAAGCAAAGTCTCTGTACTTGCACAACTGCCGTTAACTGTACACAAAATGCTTTAATTTCACCAGTTCTCCTGCATTCAAAAGCTGACCTGCAGTCTGCCTCAGGCAGCCAATGTGAACTGCAGGCTCAGCAGAAACACACATTAAAGAGAGAGGGGAAACAGATTCTGCTACACCACCAAATCAGACTGCTAGCAAAGTGAATCATTTGGGCAACTGTGAAACACTCGGAGTCTTCTGGGCACACTGCACCACAGCAGATTAAAACACACACCTATTGTGGTTCTTGTCAGAGAGGCAGCACTGACACACTCAGGTTATTTGCCCCTTTTCATGGCAGGCACAAGCAAAAGCAGTGCCTTCAGGCCTCTGGCACACCCCACTCCTGAACTCTTCTTTTGAACTAATTGAGGCTACTCTGCTGTTTGGAGATGCAATTACACTAATAGCTTGGAGGAGAGGGATGTGTGTGTGTACACGGAATTTCTCCCCAAAACCTCACAGGAAAACTTCAGCAGCAGATCTTGCCCATCAGCATTCACACTTCAATTACATTCTGGTGCAGTATTCTAATATAAACTTCTTTCTTGGCAAGATAGTCCCTCCTTACGTGTGTGCATGTCAGACACAGCCTGTGTTTTAGCAGATCTTTGGTTAATCATTTCCAAATCTTTTCAATGTTTCTCCATCACAATTCAGGTATGAGCAGCTAGGACCTACCTCACAGGACTCCACCTCTGGACACTTTCATTTTGAATGGCATAAATGACCTTAGGCCAGCTGATTTCCATGTTGGTTCAGGCTGTGCTCTGCTGTTACTTTCCACAAGGAATACAACTCATGGACCCACTTGTCCCCTCCTTTAGATTCCTTCCCATTTCAAGAGTACCACAGCTGACTTTGAGGCACAAAGGGATGTGAGTGCCCCTTTCTACAGACTGCATGATTATTTACATGACCAATAATAACAGCCATAAAATTCTTCTTTAAGGGCTCTTCCAACCAGAATGACTCTATGAATTTACACTACTGCTAGCAAACTCAATCTTCACACCTATAATCCACAGAGTTTTGTATACCAACAGACAGGCTTGGAGATGGAAAAAGTAGAAATGTATTTCACTGGTGGGCTCATGGCATCTATACCTAACACTGCAACCTCCAGTTAAGCAGAATTCTGTGGTAACCCCACCTATTTTCAGTTATCCAGCACTATCCTCATTCATGACTAGCTTAATTTTAAAATAAAAAGAAAAAACAAAAAAGCTTATGATAAAAATTAATACCCAGATTTCAAAGACCTAACTGTGCTGCACAGTAGATTGTGCTCAGAGTATTTTGTAAGTATAATCAAGAATCTGGGATGCTTAAATTTGTGATTCATGTGCAGGGGCATCTGTAACAAAAAAAACCCAAAACAACAAAAACAAACCAATCAAAACAAAGACTTCAAAAATAATGTAAAAATTGGAGGTAGGTTTTTGGGTTGAGAAGTGCAGTGATTTTGCACAGGAATTGCACACACCCCATCTACTGGCTTTTCAGAAGACTGAGAATTATTAACAGCAGCAAGGAGAGTTTACCTTGCACTGATGTCACTGACTGAGCAATGCCTGTGAGCTCAGTGCTTGATGAAGACACAGGAGACACCCACCCATCTCAGGTGAGCCACAAAGCAACCCAGAGCCTGCAAAGTACAAACAAAGCTCATAGGCTAAAAAACCAGTCATCTAAATCACTCCAGCATCTTGCACATTGCAACAGAGAAAATATTCCAGCTGACAAAGGCCTTGGCTGAGCAGTGGGCCTGCTGTGGAGCCTGCCTTGCTGCCCTTGGAGCAGGGGGAACATCCATCAGAGCAGAGCAAGGAACCAGACAAGCACCCCCAGTGTGGCTGCTGTGCCACCACCATGGCACTCAGGGAGCAGCCACTGTGGGTTTTAATCCCAGAAGGTCACCTGCAGCACGTGCAGTTGGAAAGGGAACTGGAGTCACACTGTGGCAGTCAGGAATTTGGATGATGGCAATGAAAGAATCTGCTCAGCTCTTCTGAAAGCTGCCCAAGGCCAGTGCAACCTCCCTTCAGTTGTATGAAATACATGGTAGACAACTGTGTGGATCAGGGGGAGTCTCAACCCCTTTGTGATCTACCCTGGTGTCTTTAGGATGCATAATTTCCAGCAAAAGATGAAATCACAACAACCTTACTTGCATATAGGTCAGAGCTGTTTTGAAAACAAACTTTTCAGGGACATGATGATGTTTGGAGGAACTCACTGTTGCAGAAAGAAAACACTCTTTTCCCTTCATTTGCTGCTGTCCTCATCACAGACCAAAGGCTGGCCACTTAGGGGAGTTTGGATGTTATTCCAGTGCCCAGTTTCTTCTGGACACAAAGGCATCCTAGAAGTCTTAAAACTCAGTCCTTCTTCACCTCCAACTGGAGCTGGACCAAGTGCCCAGTGCTGGCACCCACCCCACTGCAGTGCCAGAGCATTTCAGACACTAATCCAATAGCTGGGGGGGGGTGTTTTTAGGAACCCTCTGCAGGAGGCATCTCTGCCAACAAGGTTCAACGAGATTTCTGCTGGTGACTTGAGAAGACATATTGAATGTCAACTGGTATGTTCAACACTGAACTTCCTTTCAGACATCTGCTAGATTTACTGATTTAATACTAATGGAAACTCAGCAGAAGACCCTAAATGACATAGCTGGCTCACCTTAAAACGTTTTCCTGCTCCAGTTTCCATGCACAATAGATCAAAAGAGTATTGTTATCAATGGAGAGCCTATCAAGTATATTTAAGGAGATGGGGAAAAGCTACTTTTAAATGTAGTTGGTTTAAAAGTTAGGGAACCAGACTGTACACAGACATTGGAAAATGCTATTCCTTTGCTACAAAGGCAGTTTCTCCTCAGTTGCCATCACGGTTCATTTGGCCAAGGACAAAGCAGCTGGCAAACTAAAAAAAAAGAACCCCAAAAGAACAAGTAAATACTGGCATTTTGAGCACTGTCTGTAAGTGAATATAAACAGAAATGGTCAAATGACAACAGGCCAGATTGCTCTCCAGACCTATTTGAAAGGACAGTGGCTGGGAACCACCTGGATCGAGGCCTCCAATCCACTGAAATGCAGCAAAGCTTTCAGGACTCCCAAGGCAGAACAAATATTTCTTTTTTGTCTGTACACTTTTTAGAAACACGAACAGTAACTGCAGAGCAGGACGTAGATGCCTGTTAACAAAGCCAACAACAATTACTGCTATGTCTAAGAATCAACCAAAAAAAAAACCCAGCCCCACATACAGTGTATTCCAAAGGCATCTGCTCCCAAAGCAAACTCACGCCACGCAAGCCCAAGCACAGAAACCTGATAGCATCTCCTGATTTATGTTCTCTCAGCAGGTTGTACTGGGTCCTCCAGATTCCATGCTTGCCTTTGAAAGCAATTAAGTTTCTAGCACTTCTGGGAGTGACAAAAGCTCTCCCCATGAAAACCTGCACGTTGTGCTCTGGCTGAGTCTGCAGCCTGGCAGACTGAGACAACGGCTCCCTGAGAGGTGTGAACTTCCCCCCCCTTAGCTCAGCTGGGAGTGTTAGTATGTGAAGGGCCATCTCTAAACTCTGAAGCTGTTTCCAAATCATGCCTTTGTGCAGGGCTCAAACAGCCAGCTGCCACTGTGACTTGGGGAACATTTGCAAAGCCATCTCTGTGCTTGGAAAGAAAAAAAACTCCCTTTCCTCACCAGCCCGCACACAGGGAACTCTGCAAGTTAAGCTAGTGTGAATTATTCTAATTACTCAGCAAGATGGAATATCCTTACTTATGTTACAGCATGCCCAGGAACCATGATAAAAGCTAGGACCTGCTGTGCTACACACATTTGGAGATGGCACCTGCTCTGTGGACTGTACAAGTTGCAGAGGGTTAAGCTGTACCTAAGGCAAGGGTGAGAAGCACACGTACAGAAGGGAGCAACAGGCATTTCACACAACCACTGGGTGAATGCTGCTTGGGAATTATTATACTACAGGAATGCTGCCTGATCAAAAAATAGATCTGTGATATGCCCCTGGCTGAATAAAACAAACTGAACATCAAACTGCTGAACACCCCAGTCCCAGCAACAAAAGCCCCAGTGCTGTCCCACCAGCAGACTGGCTGGACAAGGCACGACATCTTTATTTCCTCAAGACAAAAAAACCACCACAAACCCGAAGCCATTTCCTATCCCTGGGCTTATTGTGGCTGTAATACAGATCTGCTAAACCCAGAGAGAGTGTGGTGAGCCAGGCTGACAAAGCAGCTGGGTGCACAGAGGGATGTAAGCAGTGATACACCAGCACTGGATCTTACCCCGAGCACACACAGAAGGGCAGCTCCTCCCAGGCAGGGTGCTGAGGCACCTTGGCACACAGGGCAGTTACATGGGGAGGTCACACGTCCTCCATTCGTGGCAAACTTGGTAACAGCAACTTTTTCTCACATGCCAACTTAATTTCTGAGCCTCAGATGCTGTGTGTTTGGCTTCCAGAGGTGCTGAAGCCTCCTGACTCCAAATGCAATCAGCTGGAGTGGTGCATACTCAGCACCCTGGGAAGTCACCAATAGGTGTTCTGATAATTCTGTTTTTCATTTATCAGTGCACCCGTTTCCTCTCTTATGTAGTAAGAGACTCAGCTCCTTGAACACTGAGACACAGATAATTACAAACACTGTCATTTTCAAAATGATTTCAGCCTAGTTACAGAATTAACCCAGCCCTGTTTCCTTGCTGACAACATCTGTGGGTTTATAGCCACTTTATTTGGTCTCTAGCTCACCTGTTGCTATACAAGGCTTCACAAACACAGGGAAATGATTGATCAGGCAGACCTGCAAAACATGTCCAGACATGATTTTCTCTCAGATTTAGAAGACAGTAAGTCAGAAAACCCATTACCCCTCTTATCTCTTTCAGTTGCAGTAATTTTTTAACAACCAAAGATAAGCACTTTTGGAGACAAATGTGCTTAAAGAAGCATACTGGCAGAAGAGTAAGATGCTTTCATGCCTCTAACCCCTCTCTGAAGTGCTTAACATCTCTGGACAGAAAGTACTGAGTGACTCCAAGCTTGGTCCCAAACACTTCACTACACATAGAAACATACCCAGACATGTGAAAAATGTGAAGTCAAGAAGGAAAAGCCAAGGAAATACCAGAAATACAGCCCACTGTGCAACATTTCATCTTCTTTCTTCATTTTCTGATCGTGCAGGGTTTTTCTTCCCCAGGAAAAGGGGCCATTCATGGTGTAGTAGAGTTGGTGTTACTAAAGAAGCAACACTCAGTAGTTTGCTTCATTCTCACTATTAAAAATGGTCAGAACAAGCTGTTTCCTTAGAGGTTATTTTCTGGCTGTCACATATTACCTAACTGCCTGCTAACACTCAAATTAGCACATGTTCACAACACTGCTGTGAGAAGGGGTTTTTTTTCCCCATCACACAGACAGAACTGAGATTCAAAGAGACTGAGGTTGGGGACAAAGGTTCCTTCCAGCTCCAGCTATGCCACCTGATGAAGTTTCCCTCCCACACACGTGCTTGGCACCAGCTGCCCAGCTGCCTGTGCTGGCTGTGTCCCCCCAGACGTGCCAGCAGCCTGGTGTGAATGTGTTCTGCAAACCAGCATGGTGAAGATCAACTGCACTGGCTACAAACTCTTCTGTGCTAAACTAGTTTTGTCTCTAACCAGCTGGTGAGTGCTCACTCCACCCCAGAGCAGCTCAAAGAGGGGCTCTTCCAAAGGAGAGGTGCAGTGAGCACGTGGAAGCTTGTGCTGACTCCAGAAGACCCAGAAGAGGACATCTGCATGTAGCTACAGGTCAAAATCAGTACCAGGTTTTAAATGCAAACCTCTTTCACTGGAAGCACTGAGATAACTGCAAGCAGGAACAGAGCACTGGACCTCACTTGAATCCAAACTGCAGGGTTAAGTGACAAAATTTGCATTCAGAGATCTGTGCTGAAAGCACAGGGACAGTGAGACTAAGGGGTACAAAGAAGTGGCAAGAGATGCACTTGCACAAGGCACTGGCAGCAAGACACTTGCATCCCCTATCAGAGATCTGCTCCTCCAGCACCAAGCTGCTTGAACAAACTGCATCAATGCTCCTCATGCACTGAAGTCACACTCTGAACAGCCTTAGCAACAGCTGAAGCTTAACTGTGTGGTTTCACACCAGGGTTTTTGCAGTGGTGCAGAGGGGCAGCACCTGCAGAATCCAGGCTGCTGTCTCTGCAGGGCTGTATTAAGCACTTGGACTGTAAAAACCAACCATAGCTGGAAAGGTCTCATATCTTCCAACCACACAGGACAAGCAGCAGCAAACTGCAGCCTGAGGAATCACAAACTCCATCCCAATGTACAGAACAAAGATTTCCCTCACCTTCTGTCACTCCAGTCCTGCTGCTTCTCTCCTCAGACTCCTCACTCCAGTTTCCTCCTGACTCCTCATCTTAATCCCAACCTTACTGCACAACCCACCCCTGACAGCCACAGCAGCTGCAAAATGCTGTCCCCACACTTGGTGCTTTCAACCATAACTGACCCCTCAAGTCTTTGTTCAGTCAGTCCCATTTTCCCCAACCCCCTGAACACATCACCCATAGCTTGTGTGCTCCCCCCATCCCTTCCTTCTGCTCCACCCTGGCTGGGCAACCAAGATCTTTGCTGCAAACCCTTCCTGTCTCCTACTCCTAGTGCTCCTTGGGAGACAGATGCAGCAACATCAGAGCAAGATCTTCAGATGAAATACAGCACGTGCAGTGCAGTGCTATCCAAGGAGCCCCTGCTGTCTGGCTACAGAATGAGAGATGGAAATGAGTTTATAAACTGATTATGGGCTAATTTTCCTGCAAATGAGAAGTTAGATCCCCAACAACAGGGCAACTCTACAGCCAAATTTCACACCCCTGGATGGGAAGGTGCTACACGGCTACCCAGTGAAACTGCTGGCCTATTTTTAGGTAAGATACCAAAATGTGGGGGTCTGTATCTCAAGACCATCTGAATCCTTCCTGCTGAAATGTAAAAAGGAAGAAAAATCAACCCAGAACTGCCAGTGAGTTTGGAAAAATGTCACTTTAAAAGGTTTTCCTGGAAAAGTACTAAATGTTGTGCAGTGTTGATTGTAGGCAGTTCAAACAGCTTCTATTACTTGCTATTTCCTACGGTTATTACTGAGAAAGTCCTTTAAATAAATCCCCAATACAGAACAAAAATGAAAGAAGATTACAGGTTGCAGTGATACCTTCACATACCTCACCAGGAGAAATACAGACTGTAATTGAGATGATGCCTACTAACGAGGAAATAGATGGTGAACCTGGAAGACAAGACATCATTGTGTGCAGAGATTTTTTGATTCAGATACACAAGAGGCAGGAAATTCAAGTGTCACAGTCACAGCCTATTTACAAAAACTAGGAGGAAGTGTTGATTGGTTTCTATAGACACAAACCTTGATATTCACACTAGGATCAAACAAATGCTCTTCTGACTGGGAGCAAGGTCAAGCTCTGATCACTGTAGTTCAGCAGACACAGAATGACATCAAGAAAATCCTGTTGATACATAACCCTCCCCATCCAAGAGTCAGATGATTCAGCGACAAGAAAGCAAATAAAATGACTTTAAAACAAACATTTAGTTCTTTCTTCATAAAAATCTGTAGCTTTTCAGCAGATGACTCAAATGTGAAAGTTTGTGGTCTTTGCTCCAGCAGCCGGGCGGGCTGGATTCTGATCCACTATGCAAATAACTCGAGTGTTTTTCATTTTCTAGGGTGCCAACTGCACTCCTGAACCCTCTGCAGAAGGGACCACCACTGCTGCTGAGCCTCAGAAGAGCAACGGGGTATGAAATATTATTCCCCTAAAAGTGATTACCACCCAGTTTTCCAGCAGGGCCGTGAGAGGAGTTGTAAAGTCACTTTCTCTTCATGTAACACCTCTGAAATAGAAGCAAAAGGTCTAACTTTGTAATGTTATTGAGACAGAGGCAGGCAGGTCCTCCCATGGAACATGCCAAATTTGAGCTTTGCAGAACTTCTTCTCAAGGCTTTTGCAGCAAGTGTTCCACTTTGGTTAGCAGAGCGGTGAACAGATGTGGGAAAAAAAAATTCACTAACTATGAAGAAATACGGGGCAAGAAAATAACCCAAAATAACCTGACCTTTGTCCAGGTCTCTTTATAGCTTTGTGAAGAAGAAAGTTATGAAGCAGAGGAACCATTTTGATTTGACTCAGTTTCCTAACTGCAGTGTGAAAGAAATATGGACTACCAAGGGGTGTGAGGAAGATTTCCATCACCATAATTCAACAGATAGTGCTTTGGTACAAACTCATTTGAATTCTTCTGGGTTGAGGATCTACAGCAACTTCCATCAGATAAAAACGTGCCTCCCTGTATAGTATGAAACACAACTATTTAAGGTTCAGATAGTTAACATTATCCAGGAAAACAGAAGACCTTGGAAGTCCTTGAAACAGGGAAATGTATTTCAACAATGCAAAGCACAGGCTCATAAAACTCATAAAAGTAAATTATTGCCTGTAATATTCATTAGTTTCAAACACAAGCTACTGAAGAAACTTCTGCCTCAAAGAAGAGAACACAGAATCCAACTGAGCTATGTCTCTATGATTTCTTAAGATTCATTCACTGCAGTAATTAATTAGGTAACTCTTTAGAAGTCATCTTTATTAGGTCACAAATTCATGCAAAGTATTAACAACTTCTACTACTTTCAGTAAGGATCTGCTCGAAGAGAAATCTTTGGCAAGTTCCTCAGTTTAATACTTCTCTTGCAAATGTGCCAGCTTACTAAGGAGAGGGGAGCAAAAAAATCCCAAAAATTCTGACATGAAACAGCAAATGTTAGGCCAGAAATGCATTAGTAGTGAAGAAGAAAATACCAAGAGTAGAACCAAAAATAGCTCTTCAACCATTTGTCTTTTCAAACCTGTTTTTTCTTTTCAGGATCCATGCTTCTCATAACTGAATGTTTCTGAGGTTTGTGCTGGGGTCTCTCAGAACCTCTTTCCACTGAGATAAAAATACGTCTCCTCCTCAACCATGTTATTAGCAATCAAAGCAAGTGCTTTTATTTCCTTTTTCTCTGTGACCTTTCTCAAGTTCTGCCTGCTGTTTATCTAAAAGCAAAAGCTGGTCGATGCTTATCACTTTTTATTTGATGAAGTATTCAAATGAAAAGTGATGCTACCTCTTATTCAAATATATATTCAGGCCATCTCCAGATGGGGAGGGCAGGACACTAGGCTTTCTCCTTGGCAAAACTGCCATATATTTTTCCTCCCATCTACCACAGTTTCTCATATCACATCCATCTTTATTTTATTTTTTCCTTCAGTGTGTGGCTTGTTATCAGAAACAAATGTTTTCCTTGGGCTCACATAAGTCAGCTTTATGCTACCCCAGCGTAAATGGAAATGATGGACAAGGCAACAAAGCAGCAAACCCATCAAAAGTCACCTGTCAAAACAGGAGTTGTGTCACTGCTGGTACAAGTCAATAGATGTATTTTATGACATGTTGGTGTTTTGTTATAGTTACTCCACCCCAATAATTAACAGGTGACAGTTTAGTTTTTAAAGGAGGGCATTTTACAATCAGTGACCCATCTATGCTGCTCAACCATCTGATCTGTCTCAAGGTCACTGTCTTCAGGAACTGGCTGAGAATTACATCATCTGTCCTACCATAGGTTGACAATTACATCATGGATCAATAGCTGAGATCTGAGTGTTACCAACAAACCCGTGTTAGGGCTGAGTTACAACTGGGCAGATACCACAGAATTAAAGCTCCTCTTTGGTTCAACCCACATCCCCATTAAGATTACATTGTAGAGCTATTAACTCTGCTGCTATTATTTGGTTTACAGTGCAAACTGAGAGAGAGCCAAATGAAGAAGGGGTGGAGAAGGTGCCACGGCAGCACATCCTTTGCAAAGACAGAGAAGATGGGCTTTGCTCTCAAGAGCTTACTGCAGCCTGAAGTGACAAGAGCAAGGGAGGGTGGAGGAAAGAGGTGTAAGCAGATGGCAGCAGACCACGTTATTTCTGTAAGCTTTTGGTGGCGATGCAGTTTGAAGCAGTCACATGTTCACCTTCAAAAGCAATAAGTATTTTAAGCTGTTTTAAGCTTCCTCTGCCTTGAAACAGACCTGGAGCAAGCAAGCAGCCAGCTACTGTCTCTCAGGGGAAGATGTGTGAGTGGACAGCCCACAGGTCTTTCTGTGCCCTGCACCTGGTTTGGTAGTGAACCGTGAGGCTCTGTCTCCAGTGAGGGAGAGATCAGCTGAATGGAAGGAGAGTGAGTGAAGGTCCAAGCAAAAGAAGATAAATATGAGACAGTTAAGAGAGAATTTGAGCACACGAGGCTCAGGGAAAAGAGGAAAGCTGGACCAAACAAGAAACCATCTTAGCATGCAGGAGATTTCTATGCAGTCTGGGCCCATAGTCTGTGTTCTGGCTGCTTTTGCCTCTTCTGGCTCAAGAGTTCAGGGAGGGGCAACTCCCTCACCCCCACTTATGGGAACCTGGTAAAGAGATGGAGTTTGCTCTGCCCCCCCTTAGCTCATCAAGGGCTCAAGTAGCCAGCAAGTCTAGAGAAACCCAAGCAGAGCCCCAACAAAAACCACCTAGAGTAAGATTCAGCAGAGAGTGGCAACTCACCTATGGGGTGATGTATAATACACAGTCGTGCCCAGAGGCACTGACCTACTTGGCTGCTCCTGCACACACAGTGAATGACAGCTCCTGTCTCCAATCCAAAGAGCAACACATGGAGTCCCAGGAACAGGGAACACTAAGCTGTTTTTCACCCCTGGCTAGAATAAATCAGGTACCAATCTATACTGCAGGCCCTAAGCAGTGGGCCTCCTTCACAGCACTGCTGTGTGCACCCAGAGGCCCACGCCAGTGAAGTGATGAGTTGCAGGCAACTTGCCTGCTGTGGCAATCAGGCCAGGGCTAACCAGATCTGATAGCTCTGACCTTAACAGATAGAGTTATGAAACACAGACAAGGCTCTAGCACCAGCATGGAAATTACACGAGGTTTCTAAAGCATAAACTAAATGCTGGATCTTACAAATACATGCACTGCAGCTGCATGTCCTGAAATGCCTCTGAGGGCAAGGACAGATCTGGCCATTTAAAATGCTGCATTTTAGAAAGCTCAGTTCTCAGGGTGTAACTCCATAGCCTGTAAAACAGGCAACCATCCCTGTCTCCTACTATCAGCTACGTACAGTGGATATTTAGTGCCTATCACTCCATCTTCTCCCCACAAACAGGCAGACAGAGTGGTTGTCTTCAGCGTGGCAAGTCAGTAAAAGGATTGCATCAGAGCAGAGGCTGCAGTGAACTCCCCCAGAGAAGAGGTATTTTTATTTGACATTAGGTCAAGTTAGTTACTACTATCTGTGTTTTACTGTCAGGGCCCACTCCAGATACCCCTCTCAGAGGCAGGCAAGCTCACGGCCTTTGGAGCCAATTGTGGGGCAAAGTTTGCCTCTCTGGGGCTCATTAGAGGGTAAGGGCCTCAGTCCCTTTTTCTTGTAACAAATCCTTGGTGTCTAAAAACATTATTTCAAAGTTTAGTTTCAAGTACTTGGAGTTCAAAGAGCTCAGCTCCCATCTGCAGTGGTGCTGGCCTCCAGAAGGTCCTTTTTTACCCTTGCAGAATAAAGACTATTTCCACACACAGAGGCTCTCTCTGCCATCCCCTGTGCCACGCTCATGCTGAAATAACTCTGCTGACTGATGAAATTAAGATGGAATGAGACTGCAATAATCTAATACTGAATCAGGACATAAATAATAAAGTCTACTTTGACAAAAGTGTAGTCGACTCAGATTTCTCTCCTCATTCCCTACACAGAAAAAGCTCTTTGATTTTTTCACGAGGCCTTTTGAAACAGCAAGGCCTGTACAATTCCAGGCTCTGGTTTTTGATTTGTTGGGGTTTTTTTACTATAACATTATGCTCCCTGGGGAAGCTCACCACAAAGTTAAATGCAAACTCCTCACAGGTAACAGGAAATTAAAATACAATAGGAAAACAGCCCATCCATACAGCTTAACATGTAGCTTATCAAGCAGACAAATATGAAGTTAAAGAAGTTAAATGCTGCTTCTGTTTCATGTCTGCTACCACTTTATCCCTGTCTCAGAACCCAGCTGTGTGCTGTGGAGGAGGAAACATGTCAGTGCAGCAAATTTCACCTGCAATGAAAAGTAATTTATTGTGCCTAACTGTGAAAAGCAAATTGATATCATCATCCACCAGTCTGTATCTCACAATGGTTGTTTCTGTAATTTGCCTTTCTTTTGGAAAAAGAACTAAAATTAGAATAACGATGCAAAAAAAAAAAAATGGCAACTAATATTAAATTAAGCTGTATTTCATGAACAGTTGCTAGATGAGAGAGGTTAGAAGGAAATGTATGTAAGGCACACAAAGAAGCACAATATGGTTATGAAAGATAAAGGTGTTTCTTAATTGCTGCTGAGATACTACCTTAGTTCCAGATAACACAAAAATTCTAAGAAAAATAACCTGTTCCTCTCAAAATGTGTTTCTACTAAGCCAGTCTGATAAGAAAAAAAAAAAGAAAGAAAAGAACTGGACGTTATTTCTTCTGCATTACCTGAAAGACAAATTGCACAAGCCCAGCTGAGGAGAAGATGGAAGAATAAGCTGGAAATCTAAACAACCAAGCTAAAAATTAAACCTTTACCCTGCAGCACCTCACCATTGCATTCCTTCAAAACACACTTGAAAATACCATCAACTTTTCCTAGCAGCAAGGATGATACTATTTGTTTTTTAGTGCTGGAGCATTAGTCAGATAAGGTTAAGAAAACTCAAAAGCATGGGTGGGACATGGGTGAGGATGAGACTTGGGTTCATCTCTGAGCATTCCCCTTGCTTTACAACTGCCCTGACTGGGTGAGGAGGACAGAAGATGAGACCTTTCCAACAACTGGTCTGTTATTGGAAATCTTCAGGCTGCACTGCTCAGAGTTTAGCATGGAAAATGCCACCCAGCTGAGCCCCCAAGAAGCTTTCCCATATGCAAGAGGAGGGGATTTAAACCCCAGAGCAGGAGAAAAAGAAGAGGCATAGAGCAATTAAGCGTAATGCCCCCACATGAGACTGCAAGTTGAGTCTGGGGCTTCTTGGATCTTGGCTAGATCAAGCTGCCAAGGGGAAAGCTTTTCTCTTTCCTTAGTGCTGAAGTATGACAAAGCTGTAGGAGGCAGCTGTTCCTCCCAACTTAACCACAGGCCCTGGTTAAAGAAAGACAGTGCAAGTCACACCACAGCCAGAGGCACTGTCCCCTGGGGATGCATTTTCTGTCGAGGTTGGGGAGCTGGGCTCCTCTGCCTGCCACTGCTTAATGAGGGTTTCACTCTAGTGCAATCTCCTCTCCCAAGTTAATGGTCATGACCAAATGCTGAACCCCCTGATGAGCAGTTAGATGACTAGGGTTAGATGATGAGCAATAAAGCTCAACTGGTGGCTGAGACAGCAAGTGTGCTGCATTACTTCAGCAGCTTACAGCATGAAAACTGTTCTTTTCACCCTTTATTCCTCCCCTGCTCTCCAAACGAGCACCTTTCACTTGCCCATAGAGCAAGAATGACTTTCAGGATCCCAGAGGAAGCAGAACTGCACAGCAGCAGCCACGAGCAAGAAAGAATTTTCTTTACCAAATGGCCCAAGAGCACTGGAGCAGAGATAAAAATACTACATCCATGTTCAACAGCATGGTGTATCACACAGGCTGCTCTGGTGGCAATGAAAAACTCCAACATGGTCCAACAACACCATGAAAGCCTTTGGTGCAGTGGGTAGGGGACTGCAAGAGCCTAAGAAGAAAAATCTGTAGATTTTTTAAAGTCCCTTCCAAATACCTTTTCCTTCTGTCAGTCAAACACAACAGCCAGCTAGCTATACATAACTTCTGCTGTATAAGCATGTTCTTCTCTAATACAGCAAGTGCTTTACACAATGCTGCTTGCCACTTCAGACCCTGCACTGGGTTTGTTAAAATCTGTCTAAATATCACATACAAAAGATGAAGGAGCTGTGCTACAAACAGAGCAACCACAGAGGCCATGGCCCTGCCCACATCACTCTGGTGCCTGTTCACACAAAGCCCAGCACTGTGTGATGTGGGTGCCAGCTCCAGCTTGTACCACACTGCAAGCAAAACAGGATCCAGAAACAGGTAAGGAGGAAAAATCTGGGATAGTTCCAGTGTGCTACGAGGAGCACAATCTGTTGGGGCTTTTAAGAATGGCTGTTGTCACACGTTTCACAGACACTGAATGCACAGATGCAAACTACACTCCAAGCAGCAGGCAGAAATGATTCCAAACTCCTCATCCACAGGCAGAATTTTCAGGAAGGTTCTGTTTCACCTGTCCCCACCACAGACAGTATCCTTCCATAATACATGACAGGTTTCTAAAGCAACTTGTCTGGATGGCCAAGGCCATTTCCCATCCACATGCAACCTCAGCATAGTAAAAAAAGCTTTTTGGGTTCACAGGCACTTGGGAAAGGTTTTATGAAGTAATTTTCCAGCAACATTTTGCAGCAGCAAGTTTGACTGACTTCATTCCTCCCTCCAGGCTTTCTGAACCTTAAGAAACACTGCCTGGCTGTTCTCCTTGTGCCAGAACAAACCATGTTCTCTGTTGCTCGGCCTTACCACATTAAGCTTTTAGATACTGACACAAGAAGACAGAAAACAAAACAAAAAAATGCCAAACAATCTCGGGGAAGAAAAACATCAGAACTGTTTGCAATTTAAAGCCTTGACTTTAGATTTCATTAAACAATAACTATACTTTATCTCGGGATAGAAATTCACAGTTTGAGCTGCACATCCCTACTGAACCCACTGTAGATGTGTTCAACTCTTCACTTCCTTTGAAGGAATCAACAGTTTTTCAATCCTTCAAACATTTTTGCCTTTTATTTCCCTTTATTCCCACTGAATGGCAGCACATGGTAGCAATGTTCTGCTTGGCAGAGGTTCGTAAGATGATGAAGGGACTTGAGCATCTCCCCTCTGAAGAAAAACTGAAGGAACTGGGGCTGTTTAGTCTGGAGAGAAGAAGAGTGAGTCTATAAATATCTGAAGGGTGGGTGTGAAATGAAAGGGGCCAATCTCTTCCATCTCTAGAAGGGCCCAGCAACAGGACAAGGAACAATGGGGATAAACTGGAGCATAGAAAGTTCCACCTCAACATGAGGAGGAACTTCTTTGCTGTGAGGGTGCCAGAGCCTGGCACAGGCTGCCCAGAGAGGCTGTGGAGTCTCCTTCTCTGGAGACTTTCACACCCCACCTGGATCTGTTCCTGTGTGAGCTGCCCTGGGTGACCCTGCTCTGGCAGGGGGGCTGGAGTTGATCTCCAGAGCTCCCTTTCAACCCCTACCATTATCAAAATGATGGGCTGAGAGGAACATGTAGTGTTCACAAGGCAGCAGGGCTGAGGTTGGCTCTGAGCAGGGGGTCTCACCAGCAGGAAGCACATCAGATGCAAAACTGGTTTATAGAGTGCAGCAGGCCCCTAGAAAGAAGGATGCCCAAGCAAACTACAGATTTCTACCACGTTGATCTTTGTGTTCATGACTATAAAGCAAATTACAACGTGTCCAGGAGATAAGGAATCTTCTCAGGAACAGAGGGAGTTGCCACGAGGCTCTGAACCCTGCAGCACCACTCTGCAGCAGTGCTCCCTGGGTTTCCACACAGCAGAAGAGAACAGAGGGTGGTGAAGGGACAGGAACACACGGTACTTTCATAACAGATTGATTTAATACTCTGGGTTAGAGGCCAAAGAAACAAACTGGCAATTCACCTCCTCTCCCCAGCCTGCATCCACAGTGGTCACCAAGGAAACTTGCCCTTGCTCTTCAGCTATGCCACTTGGAATCCACGGGTGGCATGGGCTGGCACCTTCCTCACCACAGCCCAGAGGACACCACCAGCTCCCAGGCCAGGCAAAAAGAACATCCCTCAAGTGAGTCACAAAACATATGGACATTTATATTCTGGGATGGCTGCTTCTATAGCATTGCCCTGGGAATTCAGTTAAGCTACCCTGCAGTCCGGATTGCCAGGGTATTTAAGCCACTGGCTTTTCCACCAAAGGTTTGAAAGGCTTGGAGCTTTTTTTTATTATTATTTTTAATAAACACATAAGAAATGTCACTTTACAAAATGTATGGCTGGCCCAATGGCAAGGCTGGGGTTGGTTTGTAAGATTCCTGACAAATCTGACTTCTTTAAAAATAGATAAATTTAAAGAAAAACTCTGACAACACAGAATAAAACGTCCCTTGCAGAAATGAGAAATCTCTCTCCAGAGATCAAGCTTAGCACACTTTAATGTGCAATCAATCTTTTTTTATTTTTTTAATTGGAAATATATCAGATGAACCTCCTTCATCCTTCCTTTTTTCCACTTCCCACTGTTTGTTTGGTTTTTTTTTCCCCGTTTTTCCATTTTTTACTTTCCACTGATTTTTTAAAGACTGTGGCTGATAAATACTCTCAATTTCATTTGCATCTTAATCCTAATCAGGTCATATCACAGTTCACTGCCTGGGGTCCTGCCCAGCAAGCAACACTGGCCCAGCAGAGCCATCCTCCATCCCTTGGTTGCCATAGCTACTCCTCAGTGACCTCCTGACACATTTACTTGGCTAGCAAACAGAAACTGTCAGAGTGTCAAGTGCTGGTCCCTCTTCTGGTTGTTATTCCCAGCACCCTTTCTCCCAGCAGCTCTGAGGAACCCACTGCATCCTTTGCACGCTGTGACATCCCTGTGCTGCTCCACAGCCACCACTGCAGGAACACCCCCCCCTGCAACTCTGCTTTGGCAACTCCACTGCCCAGCCCCACAAAACATGCTGAACCCTCTTCCCAGACACCGTGCCAGCAGGAGGCTCCAAACAAGAAATACAATTGTAAGATCAAACCCCATTCACAAAGAGTTTTATTAGTTGGGGGATTTATGACGGAAGTGCCTCCAATTTCTGTTTTCCATTATTCCTCCCAGCAGGCTGGTTTCTTGTTACTCTGCCTTCCTTTCCTTCTAAGGCATTTTAAGATCTTCATTTTTACTATAACCCAGAAAACAAGAGCAGTCACTAATAACTTTACCTGGTTTGTAGAGTGGGAGAACATCTGGATCCCAAAATGCCAACAGAAGAAGAGAAAATTAAACATACCCCACACTGCTTGGATGAAGAAATCAAGGGTTTACTCTTCCTACGAATATTCAAATTGCAACAAAGGCAAACTACAGAATATCAGAATCTTCCTCAGAATAAGTGATTCAATTTTCAATCATGGAAAAAGAGCTATATTTAGAAGGGCAGAACACGTTACTTTTTCTTCTGGTAAATTCAGCGGAATTGAGAGAACCAGATGGCCAAATATCTATGGAGTATTCAGATCTATTACACTGATGCAGAAACATTAGAGGAAGAAATCCTACACGTCTTGAGAGTAGCCTGTGTAGACCACATCATAACAAATGAGACCATTATGTGCAGCCTTGAAGCAAATGGTCCTTTGACTTTCAACAATTTATGTGCGCCGTGGAATGTCAACTTATGATCATTTTTTCCTATTAAAAACATTCCTCAAGCACTATTCCTTCCAATTTAGCACAAAGATGCTACAATGAAAAACCCCTCATCCCAATAAATAATCACTGGACAAGTTCAGTGATCACAGTGAAGGCTGGTGGTACAAAGCACTGGTTCACTGTTTCAGTGCAAGTGAAAAATCAAAAGCACTGCTCCAAATCCCAGTCTGAAAAAAAGCAGCACACCCATCACAGAGGAAGAAACCACCCCATCAAAGGGGAAGCATTATTGCCACTCTTGCTTTCCAGCACAGAAAGCTTCCCAGGCAAGCTGTGCCCACAGCTCCACAGTTGGAATGCTCCACGATGGACCAAGTTTCACTCCTGCAAGTCAATGGCATGAAGAGCATGTTTATGTTGCTGCATTAAACTCACCCCAGGTCTTTCAACTGCAGAGGAGAGGAAGGATGAGGGGGCAAGGGTGAGGTTTGGGAGACACACTCAGCTCCTGTCATGACTCTAAAAACCTCACCTTTTGGCGTGGGCACAAGCCCACCTCTGGGGGACTTGGTTTGGCCACCTGAGGACAGACAGAGGAAAGGCTGAGATGCTCAGGTATGTACTGAGGTGCTGCACACAGGCTGCCTGGATGGTCCCTGGAGAGTGAATCCTGCACTGCTGTATTCTGCTCTTCACCCATCAGCTCACTAGAAGTGGAAGGGAGGGAAGAAGGGAGCGAGAAACTTTGAATTTAACACAGACAAAGGAATCCTGCCAGCAATTTCCACTTGAGAAATCATTGTTTCACACACACTCCAAAAATAATAGCAGCTCTGTTGTAAATTTATGGCTATACTTAGAGTAAGATTTTCAGTACCACCATGTTTCTGCAATATAATCAGTGATGATTAAAAAGCTTTGTTCAAATACTTTGGGGATGAAACTGATGTTCTGCTTTCTCTTAATGTGATCACACTGACACGAGAGACATCTGAACTGTGCCAACACTGGTTTGATTCTGTAAACACTAACAGGAAAGCACCTACCAGTGCAGCCACAACTCAGTCCAGCTGATCACCAACGATTTCAAAACCCATCTCTGCACTGTGTTAAAATTAATGCAACTCTCTGGTTTGTAACATGGAACTGAAAAACATGATGACAAGTGAAGAACCCCACAAAACACAGGTTCTGGTTCTCATGGTGTGGAGGATCACGAGTACATTTTCTAATAGTACTTTCCTTTTATCACCCTCCACAGATTTTAGCCTGAGAATGTCCCACAGTGACACATCCCTGAAGGATTTCCCTCCTGCAGCCCCCACAAAGCTGCACGGATCACACATGTCAGCCCAACTCATTAATTCAAGCTTACAAATAGCTACCCAATCACTGAGGGATAGGTACCTACACAGTGTTTTCCCACACATTTTCCTTGTGTGTTTGATGTTTAGACAGCCTAATACATTAATCAGCATGAAAAGGGCAAGAAGGCTAAATTAATGAGATCATTTAGACCTGGTTCAAGATCTTTTTACGTGCCTCAAGACTGGAAAGTGGCTTTTATTTGTATGAACAGGAAGAGCTGGGATCTGTACATTTTATATTCCTTAGGGGAAAACCCTGCACTATGCTGGTGGGTTTGACTTCAGTGGTTAAGACTCCCCAGGAAGGAATACACCTGTATCTGTATTTACAGATAGCAACCCAAGGGCCACAAGTTCTTCCATCACTAGAGACCTAATTCCAGAGACACTGAATCTGCATTTAAACCCTGAATAACTCTCCCAAGAACACTATTTGAACAGCCTTGACACAGAAACAGTCTGAGGATGACTCTAAACATGGCTTTTCTGTCCATCTTCCTTCTTTTTTATCTTTTTTTTTCTCCAAAGTTCCCCTACATTTGCTCAACTCACTCAGTTGATGTTTACAGCCATGAAACTCCACTGTGATTAACTGGCAGTAGCATCACTAATGTAGCCAGGAAAAACACAACCACAGCAATCCACTGCTTAAAACTCAGTGTATTTTTATCTACACATGCATGATTACCAGTGACTTCTTTGACACCAGACATGCCATGCATTCTGTGCACACCACTGCAGCTTCAACTAGTAACTTATCTCTGCTTAACCCTTTCAAACACAAGCAAACTGTGATGCTAACAAACCCAAACCCAGAAACCAACCTCCTTGTGGTTTCCTTAACTAAACTTCAGGACCGTGCCCCATGCAGGGGCAACCTCAGTGCTTGGCCACATATAAACTGCTTTTTACACGGCTGCAGCTCATTCAAACCTTTCTCCCATCCATGACAATCAGACTGTGGCAGACCAGGCATGCCAATGGCTCACCTCAAGCCAACACACCCCACCCCAAGCCACGTGTGGTGAGGTCAGTGAAGAGGGGTCTCTGGAGAAATGTCTGCATTCTTGCCTCTGTGATGCAGCAAGTGAAGAGCTTTGTCACATGCACTCTGTACACTTGACACCAAGGCTGGCTGGGAAAGAGCTGCCAGCACTACCCTGAGCTCCACGTTTCCATGGTCAGCAACCTCTGGTAGCTGAAGCCACGTGCTCCTCCTCAGCACCACGTGACACATCACCCAAAATACCAGCCTGTCAGGGAAGGATCTCTGGCAAAACAGAGGGTTTGGGTTTTTTTAAAGCCATTTCTGATGTACTATGATGCTAAAGCAACATGACTAGCTTTAGAGAGTCCAGTGCAAATCAGTGTGTCAGCTTTGTTGTTTTCCTTCTAGGAGAAGAATCCCTTAACTTAATATGCAGCACATTAAATCTACTTTAAGCAATGTACTAGAAAATGATACTTAACCAGAAGGCCTAAGTAACAGCTCCTTGTCTCAATCACAGGCACAGCACAAGCAGACACAGCTCTTGGTGCCCATAGCATGTACTACCAGCACCTTGCAGGCTTCGAGAGGAGCTGAGGTGTCACTCCCACCTTCTCCTCCAGCAAATGTTCCATTTGTCAACAGAGATACTGCTTGGAAATGAAGAGACTAACAACTTGTTTCCAGCAAATAGAGAGGGGTGCACTTCAAAAAAGCTCACTGAAATAAGCACAAATTAGGGTAACACACATCATTTCAGAGGTGTCACAGAAAGAGGAGATCTACCCTTCAGCTCTCATCAATGAAGACCAAACAAAACCTACAGTTTGGCATAGAAAGGCTCCAGACACTCTCTCTTCAGGCAGTGTCACCCAGCTCAGGGGCTGATGAACTAGGCTGAGACCCTGTTCATAAACAGGTAAACAGGTAGAGCAGACAGGCAGCTATTAAAAGCTCCATAGATACCCCTCTGGCAGTATCACTCACATCAAACACAGATACTGAAGGCATTTCACAGGCAATAGTCCTGGAGCTCAGATACCACAACACAGTTCAGATCCAAAGAATCTGTTTTTCAAGGGGCACAGATGCTTGACCATTTATTTCACGAGAGAAATCCAGCCATGTCTGACAGCACCCTGCACACACCATTAACATGGGGAACTCACTGCTTCTTACTCTCAGCATACTCACAGAGCAGGAATTAATAAGCATCACCAACCAGGGCAGCAGCACCAGCTTGCTAAATGGTGACCCATTTAGCTTTAAAACGCTGTGAAAACGTAGAGAATATCACCCCTCCTGCTCCCAGCTCCCAACAGTCACTGGCACAGCACAGAGCAGGCAGGGGCAGCTCAAGCACACGAGCCGCTCTCTCGCCGCATCCAACCCTTTGCACGACGGAGTCTGGAACCTGCAACTGAAACAAACCCATGTGGAGGTGCATTTCTCCCAAGAGAGAGGTTGCAATCTCAGGCTTTTCTCGCCGTTGAAACCTGCAATGCTTCACTCCCACTATTGTTCTCCCTGCTGAGCAGACACCCTGTGCTCCAGGCAGCCCTGCACGCTCACGCGCGCTCACCGGCGCACGCTCACGCGCGCTCGCAGTCACACCGTGTGCTTCGCTTTAATAGTAAACCTGACAGAAAGGGATTTTATTTTTACACTTTCACACCACCCACTCCTCATTAATGTCAATCAGTGTCTTCTGCATAGTACACACTGCAGCTATACACGGCCTTCTCTGGGCTGGGGGGGGGGGGTTGGCAAAAATTTCCACTGTGAGCTGCACGTGATGGATTCACACGGGAAGAACCCGGAGATGCTCAACCCTCCTGAGAGGCCATGGAAATGCTCTGGCTTCTGAGGGATGCTTCTCCCAGTTGGTCTGTGCTCCCTGCTCCTCATATGAGTAGGAATCATAGAATGTTTAGGGCTGGAGGGATCTCCAAAGGTCATCTAGTCTAGTCCAGCCCCCCTGCAGTGAATAAGAAGTTATTCTCCAGTCTGGAAGAGCCACATCTTTCAAAAGTGAAAGAGGGAGCAGGGACTTGTTGGTGCATCTCCACAGCTTCCAGGAGCAGTGGCAGCAGTGGGACAGACAGTGGGAATTCTGCTGGTGAGTTCAGCAGAGCCTGTTTCAGTCCATGCTGTTTAGACAGCCAAGGACCAGAGCCACAGGAGCACAAACACCGGCAGCTCCCGGGTACGTGCCCGTCCCTGCACTCTCCACCACAGCAACACCAGTGAGGGGGGGAAAATCTTGCCCCCCAAACCCAAAGCAGCCTTGGTTTCCCAGCACACACACACCACTCACTTCTTTTTATAGGCTGCTTTTTCTCTCAGATGCAAAAGTAAATCCAGCTCAGATGATTTCCCTGCTTTAACTTTTGTGCAAGAGGAAGACGGAAAGCTAAAAAAAGAAAATTAGACACTTCATGAAATCCATGATTAAGACACAGAAACTAACAAGACAGATGGGCTGAAATATTCAGGGAGCTTCAGTTCATCAGCCCATGTTTTCCAAGATCTACAGTAAGCTATTGTCTTCCCTGTTTAGAGCTTTTAAATCCCATTTTTCACTGCAATAATTTAACACCATTTCTAAACTTGGAGTCCCCTTGTTGGGTAGTCCCAAAATAAACCCCAATATTTACTCAAATGGCACACGGCCCCAGAGCCAAGCTATGGGGTTTGTTCTCCCCCTTCCTTTGCCTTTTTCGACGGCCTGTGCTGCTGGCTCAGAGAAGGTGAGTTTGTTGGGGAGGCAGAGCTGGGTGCTGGCAGATGGCAGGGAAAGCAAAAGGCTGCTCAGGCAGCACCCGGCTTCACCTCACTCTGCCCTGCTCCCTTGTGCACACCCGTGGGAGGAGCTGCAGTCCCTGGCCTTAGCTGGGTTATTGCCATGCAGACAGGCACAGGAGGCCAGAACACAGCCAGCTCCTGCACACACACACTACTCTCTGGGGGTAGGAAGCAGCAGTTAGCATCACATGCTCTGAAATGAAGGGTTGGTTGCTGCTCTCTGCTCCCCAACAAGCTCCTTGCTCCCAACAAGGACTGGTTCATCCCCACCCCTGCACCCCCTCCTTCCATCAGGAATTAAAGCCTCTTTTCTTCAAGGTGCAGAAAGCTGCCACTCACCTAGGGGAACAAGGAGGAAGGGGCAGATAGAAGGGACCAGGGAAATCTGTGCCCCTTTGCTTGGCAGGAGTGCCCAACGCTGAGTCACTGCTTTCCCTCCACCTGGCAGGAATCTGGAGTCATTCCCCCCTGTTTCAATGGAGTCACTGGGGATTTACAGCGGGTGACACCCCAAGCAGAATCCCAACCCTTCCAAGCTCCAGGCCCAGCAGGAGATGGAGCTGCTGAGCCCCGGCAGGGTGGGGTCCTGAGTGTGCTGGGCATGGAGGCTGCTCCTCTTTTCCCTGCTGCTGTCATCTCCAGCAGATGCTCTGTGAGCAAGACCTTTGGAGAAATCACCCTCTTTCACACACTTCAGGAGAATTTTTACCATCTTTGAGCAGAACGTTTGATAGCTTGAATTAATTATTTTCCAGATTTCCCCCCTTCCAATTTCATTTAATGCTCTAATTTGATTTTGCAAAGATTTATAGAATTATTATTTTTTTTAACATCTCACTGGATTGTGTGAAACAGAGTTCAGAAGACAGCAAAAATATCTTCCGTGCATATGATGTGTGAATAAGCAAGGGATGAAATCAAGATTTAAGGAATACCAATCAGCTTTACCAGACAATTATCTACCCTATTTATGTTCTCAGCTGAAGAAAAAGCCTTGCTAGAGGATTTGTGCTTACTCTGGAAGGTTTCTACAAGCAGGAAAGACCCTGAAAAACTCCAATACTCCTCCCCACTATGCAATGCAGAATAACAAATGGCAAACAAACACAAAAAAACCCCTTTGAAACAGGACTCTTCCAGCAGAAGAGTTTCCACTTCACTATAAACAAAACACCTATGTAAAAAAAAATAAATAAAAAGAATTCACACAAATACTGAGGGTTTTTCTAAACAAATGCAACGAGTCTTGTCTGTCCTGGTTAAGCACATTTACAACATTCAAGAATAGGATGTAACTGCCTGGAAACAGTGGTGTTCCTGTAGTCCTTGCACTATGGGGAACAGAGTGTGCTCTACAAATATTAATTCAGCTTGAACAGGCAGTGAGGTATGCAAACAGTTCTCCCAGCTTCCACCAGAGAGGACTGAGCACTGGGGAATGGCAAGGGGGGATTTTCAGCAGTGCTTCAGGGAGCCAGCCCATGGCCAAGAAAAGCTGGGATCTCACATCTCTGCAAGGGCTTTCCATAGTCCTGCCCTGACTGATCTCCTGAACTGGAAAGATGGGAGTTGCAACTGAAGCTCTGCTTTTTCTCTTCAGGAGACCCAGATGTGCAAACAGTTGCTTTATCCTGGCTGGTTATGCTCCCAAAATCAACAGTGCAGTGCATGGTGCACCCTGTGACACCTTCCTGATCCTGGCTGGGACATGCTGCTGTTCCTCCCCCATCCCCACACTGCAGCTCCCACCCCATGGAAACCCAGGCATTTGTCCACAAGTAGGGGGTGGTCTGGTGACAACCAGAGACAGGACCCTGACTCTAAACTTGGAAAGCAGGAGACTCACTGGTTTTGACATGGTCCAAGAAAAGCCACCACAGCCACTCGGCCAGGCAAGAGGAACTGCAAACAAACCCTCATCCATCACTGTCCAAAAAGCACTCATGGGGTATTAAGCAGAGCAAAGCAACAGGAATTTCAGCAGCTGCCAATTGCTTCTTGCTTTCTGAGGAAGGATGATGCTGAAGAACTCCTGGGGCTCAACTGATGAGGACAGAGCCAGAGCACGATGATGTCCAAAGGGCCTTGCTGCATATTTTGCCTTTTTAAGTTCCAGTTCTAATCCACAGAGAGGAAAGCACTCTCAAATCAAAGCAGCAGACAAGGAAGGGAGAGCTGAAACAATGCAGATCTAAGACCTGTACAGAATGGTCTCCTGGATCCATTTCTTCTACCACTCCCCAGAAGAGCAGCAGAGAAAAGGCAGAGAACTGTGTATCTTGAGCACAGGGCATATAGTGCTGCAGCTGCTTCCACCTGAAGATTTTAGACCAGAAGCCTAAAGAAGGTAATTCTACAGCAACATGACATTTAAGACTATTCATCTTTCTCCCTCAAAAACCTTGGGTTTAAGGTTTTTACAACTCTGGTAAATATTTCTATTAAAATCTTCAACGCCAACATCTGCCTCAGACTGATCTTTTGTGGGAAAGTTTCAGAAAAAAAAAAAAAATTAGCTGTTATGGAGAAACAGAGTAAGCAAACAAATATGTAGCTTTGACTGCATTAAATTTCCTTCTGCTGCTGTTGTGGTTACTAATTTATTCAGATAGAAAAATGGTTTCGGGCTCTGGAACAAGCCTGAAAATTTGGCAAAAGGGCTGCTCTGATTAGAGAGGTGTTTTTAGCTACTCTTGTGAAAAATCACCTATATTTGGTTAAAAAAACACGAGCATCTAAAGCCTTCAGATCTTTCATCAATGTGAACTTCATGCCTTGGGCTTCAACACAGGCCACAGCATCTCTGAAAGGGTCTGTCCTCACAGGGTTCACTGCAGAACAAAAGATTGAGTTCTAAACAGCTTTGGGACTTCTAAATTCAAGAATTCCCAGTCAGTAGAGACAGACACAGTCATTTCAAGGTACTGCTCTTTACCTAGATGTGTACAGAAACAAGGAAGAGAGAAAGAAAAGCAAAGAAACACTTGCAACTTCTTGTTAGAGGGTTTTTTTTCTTGAAGAAGAAAATCTGTAGGAGCAGCAAAGCACAAGCACTTAAAATATCCCCACCACAGAACTTACCAGGGTAAATATTTTCTGGTAACCCAGCATGCTTGGATCACAGACGTATGGTCTGCAGTTCTCTAAAGCAGTTTTCTCTTTCAGGACCAGCACTTTGAGAGGGTGATGCCACGGTGCCAAGTTGCCCTCCCTGCACTCGAAGGCACCTCCACTCAAACGCCCCCAAATGCCACTTCTTGATTGTCAGAAATCTCTGTTAACAAATTTCCCTTTTCTTTTTGTGAACTGTGCTTTCCTTCTTTTTTTTGTTTGTAAACAAAGAAACAAACAAAAAGGCAGAATGTGGGAAGGCTCTGCCAGAACTCAATTAATAAATAATGAGCATCGAGTGGTTTTGATCATTTCCTTCTGTCTGAGTCTCACCAACTGACAGTAAAACAGCCCATGACCCTTTCCTGAGCAATTTTACTATCACGTTACATTCTCCTTGGAAATTAAGCAACACAAAGTTGGCATTTGGAATGGGAACAGCACATCCAATGTGGTGCAACCTTACCCACTGGGAAGTCCAGAGAGAAAGGGGCTGTCAGGCTGTAGAGCAGGATTTGCACCAGGAAACCCTTCCACAACCTGCACACAAATCCTCCCCTGCTCTGCATGGATGCTTTTCAACTCTCAGCTGGGCTTTCTGCATCATGGGAAGATGTAACCTGAGCTTGAGTTCCTCAGGATGTGGGAATCCAGAGGGATGGGTAGGAAAGATGCCCTGTCCTGCAGCTGTAACTGATGGCAGAAGTTACTTTCATATGCAAAATGGAAAAAAAAATGGAAATAACAGGAGGTCACAGAGGGGGAAGAATGTGAGACCTGTTAGAAAAGTGTGTTAGGTCACCTGGAGAGGGGAGAAAAAACAAGAAGACACCTTTTGTCACAGAGACAGCATATGAGAGCAGAAGGAACACACACACAACTACACAAGAAGTTTCCAGCATTTCCTTTAAAATCAGTGGCCAGGAGGCCAAATTCTCACTCTGCCTCTGTTGGCATAACTTTACTTGATTGGAATATGTCAATTTATACCACACATGCACCTGCCCCTTGCATTTTTCAGATCGAGGAGAGAAGAAAAGCAGTATTAAGAATATCTTTTAATGTCCTGGCATTCCTGAGCACACCATCTGTTTACATTTGGAAACTGTGATGAGTGAGGTGCCTGCCACACATGCTAAATTGCCAGGATTCATGAAGTGAGCCTAAAGTCAAGATTTCCATGACTTCAGCACTAATTTGACTAACACCAGCACCAAGTGATCTCTATCCAAAGCATAAACACATTCCTTACAAACAGCTTAAATGCCAGGACTTTAAAGGCACAACTGTTCCTGCCTTGTAAACTCCCTAATGAACAACATTCAATCAGGTCTACAATGAAAAGAAATCTGTTTGCTGACATATCACTGAGAGGCAGCAAATAATGGCTCACAATGCTGAGAAACCTGATGACAGATGTAAGGGAAATTACCCTTCAAATCATTTGTTCATGACCTGTAAGTTTGGGTGGGCTACAGGGAATGCAAACTCAAGAGCTGCATTCTGCTCTCATATTGATTAGTTTTTATATATACATTTCTTTCAATGCATTCTCATTCTCTTTTTTTTCAACTGTTTAAAGTGCTTTGGGTGCAGAATCTGCCCTCCTGGATGAAGCGCATGCAGAAGCCTGCTCAAAAAAAGCATGTGGACAATAAAATAAAGAGAATAACTCTCCTCCCCTGCCTCTTTAAGATACTGTGGCCTTTCAGGCAGCCAGTCAATGCTGCATTCAAATACCAGAATGTGGAGATCTCTTAGTAACTGTGGCTATAATTTTAGCTACTGCTTATACTGCTTCCATCCTATCAGTGTAACAATTGTCCAAGGCATAACACTCAAGTAAATTGACAGGATTTCTGATAAACATCTGATTGTTTTTTCATGCAACAGAAAAAGAACCACCTTCAGAATGTTACCCTCTTCCTTACTCTGCTTCCTTGGCACCGAGAGCATTAGAAAGCAATTCTGCTTCCCCTCCCTTCCCTGTCTGGCAGCCCTTTCTTAAACCAAAACACTGATTCAATGGATGCTCTGCCCACTGTTACAGATAACATGCCTTTTCCCAATCTGAGTCTCTTCAGGACAAGGAAGGGGAGCTTTCTGTGAAATCATTCCCCAACCAGTACCCATTTAGTAAGAACTGGGGTTTGGCATTTTCCTCTGCTGTGTGTGATATTTGCATGTGGTTAGTGCACATTACAGAAAGCAGCAACTGAAATAAATGGCTTGTGTTCTTGTAGCTACTCACAGACAGAGTAGAGACCTTGGGCAACAGCAAGTTTTGCCTCTTGTGTACTTTCATTATGGAAATAGCACACTGATCCATCCCTCTGCATGCAAACAGCAGGTTCATCCATCCCTCTACATGGAAAGAGTACATTCATCCATCCCTCTACACTGAAACAGCATGTTGATCCATCCCTCTGCATGCAAATAACATGTCAATCCATCCCTCTGTATGAAAATAATCAGGTTCACCCATCTCTCTACATGGAAATAGCAGGTTCACCCACCCCTCCACATGAAAGACCATGCTAAGTGTGGCAGCAATAAGAAACACAACTTTACTGACTCTTATCTCACTACACAGACAAGAAAAGCTCCTGCAGAGTCCAAATGCTAGACAAATTACATCATTTAACACCATCAGTTACTCTTGCTAGGTTTCAGTCTGTTTCTCTGGAAAGGAACTTTTTTTTATAGCATTATTAAGGTAGCACACCACAATTCATTCTTACTTTCTGTTTTTCAGCTACAGATATTTTTGCCACTTGCATTTCCTTTTTCTCTTGAAGGAATGATGGCCCAGTAAAAAATTAATGGGAAAAACCAGCCCAAAACACAGCAGCTGATTTATAGGGGAAGATGAAGAGATTGGGAATGTCCATTAAATCCAAATTCCTTCTTGATCACTTACTACTTTGGATGCTTTCCTTTATACCCTTGCAATAACAGATGGACAGGCCAACCAGATGCCACTTTACATAACAGACTCCTGCAAGATCCTCATCCCATACTTCAGAGTTGACTGTGTTCTTGTTAGCCCAGCACAATAAACTGCAGAACATGGCAGCAGACTTTGGTGTGTGGCCCTGGGGCATTTGGGTAAGTTTAAGAAAGACAGGAAAAGAGGGGGATAAAAAGGAGGGGAGGAGAACACAAGGGGAACAGTAACACTCAAGAGACAGAACAAAAACTGGAACCTAGGAGATTCCACCTCAACAGGAGGAAAATCTTCAGTGTGAAGGTATCAGAGCCTGGCCCAGGCTGCCCAGAGAGGTTGTGGAGTCTCCTTCTCTGGAGAGATTCCAAACCCACCTGGACACTGTGATCCTGGGCCCCTGCTGGAGCAGGGTGGAGGGGGGTGGACTAGATCATCCTCAGGGGTCTCTTCCAACCCTGACCATCCTGTGACTGATTCCTCAAAGCTTTCTGAGCATGGTGGGAACACCAGAGTGCATCTGTAACCTGCACATACCTCACCAGCCTGCTGCTTCTCTCCTTGAGATCAGCTGCCCTTAATTGGAACAGTGGGAGAGCTGGGCCTTTGCTGCTGCTGTGTCCTTATCAGAGCTCTATAAATGTCACACCTTTCTTTTCCTGGTGAAGGATGTATTTCATACATTAACACCAAAAGCATTCTCATATGGGAGGGTTTTTGGCCCCTGTTGTGACTCTGAATTCTTGAAGGTCAGCTAAAGTGGTCCTTAGAAAGGAAGAAAATGCTCTGCAATATCCTTTTAAAGAGTCTCCACAGTAAAAAGACAATAAATAGCTGATTTGTTACATGGCTTTGAGGGCAGCTACCAATGCTAAGACCACAGTTAAATGAACCTGGTCATGAAAGGAGCAGCAGCTCATCCAGGACTGCAGCTCCAGTAGTTAACTCTTTTTGTGATTCAAGTCCCATTGTTCTATTTCCTCCTATTCCCCTGCTCTAGATTCCCTTTGTGACACTTTTATCAATGGAAAAATCGAGGGAGGGGTTTCCAGCTGGGAGCCCAACAACAACAACAAGAAAAAAAAAGCCAACAAACCAGGAGGTTGAGTCTGATTTTCTCACTTGAGCTGCAAGAGCCATTTTAGCACCAATAATAAAAGAAAAACTGCACAAAGGAAAAGATGGCACGACCTGAAATTATTTTATCATCATAAATGCTGCTCTGCTCTTGATTCTCCAGCAACAGTGAGTCTCACACAATGCCACTATCATTTGCCAGCTTAAACAGAGCTCCTTGCAAATAACCTTTTTGTATCAAGGGATGATTGTCAGCTAGAATTCCAGGGAAATACTGAGAAGAAGTCCAAGGCCCCATTGGTCAGACCTACTCTTTGTCATGCCCGTGCAGTTCAGATTTATAGCTTCAATATCACACTTGAAAAGCAAAATAAAAGAGTCTGTGTCCTCTGCAAGAGGAAAACACACACAAAGGGCAAGGGGGGGTAAGTGGCAGGCTGGGGGCTGAGGGAGACCTCCAGGGGTGTCACAACAGCAGCAGCAGCAGGGTGGGCACCCCCAGCACCAGCTGGGTGCAGCATTAGAGCTGTAACCTTAGGAGGTGGTTTGGAAAAGGAGATCATTTGCACTAACAGGATTTTTCAAGGTAAGTCAATGGATAGATTTGGTCTCATTTAAGACCAGAAAAAGACTATTCATCATCCATTGGAACATTATGGCAGCACAGACCATTTATCTTGGGAGGCACTTTGTGTAATAACACCAGAGCTCACACAAATGCCCAGGAGCACTGCCCCACATGGGTGACAGGCTCCTTTAACTCTACTGCAGCTATTGTCATGCACCACCAAGAAGCCTTGGCCACCCTCTCTCTTCTCAAACCAAAGAACAGATGCCTCAAAACCTTCAACCTGGTCATTGCAGACTCTGCAAGCATCCCAAACACAAGGAAAATGTCACACAAACTCTGCTTGAATGGGGTGGCTGGTTGGGGTACAGTGTCTGCAATGGCTCTGCTGAGAAAAGCACCATCAGCTACATCAGAACTCAAGGCCACTATCACCAGGAGGCAGCAGCCATCTCCCCAGATGCCTAAGCTTCTCAAAGCTGGAAGGAAAGCACAAGGGTGGAGAATTAGATGCTTAAAGATTAGTCTCATGATGAAAGAAACCAGGCAGGCATCAACATCAAACAGCCCCAGAGTTCAGAAGGCAGCAGGGAGCATGGTGGGGCACCCACTCTGTGCCAGCCACTCTGTGCCAGCATGCTGGGTAACTTTTAATACTGTTTTCAGAGGGTTGTATTGATCTGGGAGACCTAAACCATGGAAGATGGTTAAGGCAGTAAACCTTGAGAGCTGCCTGCCAGCATTCCCTGCATCTGTGCTGCAGATCTGTTACAAGGAAAGAGTGTTTGGGTGGACTCAAGTACCAGACACCTGCCCTGAAGGTATCCCACCAAGGGAATAAGTCAGGAAAGAAAAAACCACCTGCAGTATTTGTGATGAGACTGGTGAGCAAGAGCCTTCATTCCTAATGCCACAGACCCTGAAGTTCTTGCAACAGGCTGTTGTAAACCTTGTACCTGCNAGGGCAAGGGGGGGTAAGTGGCAGGCTGGGGGCTGAGGGAGACCTCCAGGGGTGTCACAACAGCAGCAGCAGCAGGGTGGGCACCCCCAGCACCAGCTGGGTGCAGCATTAGAGCTGTAACCTTAGGAGGTGGTTTGGAAAAGGAGATCATTTGCACTAACAGGATTTTTCAAGGTAAGTCAATGGATAGATTTGGTCTCATTTAAGACCAGAAAAAGACTATTCATCATCCATTGGAACATTATGGCAGCACAGACCATTTATCTTGGGAGGCACTTTGTGTAATAACACCAGAGCTCACACAAATGCCCAGGAGCACTGCCCCACATGGGTGACAGGCTCCTTTAACTCTACTGCAGCTATTGTCATGCACCACCAAGAAGCCTTGGCCACCCTCTCTCTTCTCAAACCAAAGAACAGATGCCTCAAAACCTTCAACCTGGTCATTGCAGACTCTGCAAGCATCCCAAACACAAGGAAAATGTCACACAAACTCTGCTTGAATGGGGTGGCTGGTTGGGGTACAGTGTCTGCAATGGCTCTGCTGAGAAAAGCACCATCAGCTACATCAGAACTCAAGGCCACTATCACCAGGAGGCAGCAGCCATCTCCCCAGATGCCTAAGCTTCTCAAAGCTGGAAGGAAAGCACAAGGGTGGAGAATTAGATGCTTAAAGATTAGTCTCATGATGAAAGAAACCAGGCAGGCATCAACATCAAACAGCCCCAGAGTTCAGAAGGCAGCAGGGAGCATGGTGGGGCACCCACTCTGTGCCAGCCACTCTGTGCCAGCATGCTGGGTAACTTTTAATACTGTTTTCAGAGGGTTGTATTGATCTGGGAGACCTAAACCATGGAAGATGGTTAAGGCAGTAAACCTTGAGAGCTGCCTGCCAGCATTCCCTGCATCTGTGCTGCAGATCTGTTACAAGGAAAGAGTGTTTGGGTGGACTCAAGTACCAGACACCTGCCCTGAAGGTATCCCACCAAGGGAATAAGTCAGGAAAGAAAAAACCACCTGCAGTATTTGTGATGAGACTGGTGAGCAAGAGCCTTCATTCCTAATGCCACAGACCCTGAAGTTCTTGCAACAGGCTGTTGTAAACCTTGTACCTGCTCCATTGACACTGAGCTTTGTTATTGTTGGTTGTGTCCTCCCTAAAGAAAAACATGAACTTAATCAGTTCTGTGGCAAACCCATGGCTCTGGGTTGTGCTTCCAGCTCCAACCATTTCTTTTATTGTCTTCCACAACATACTGAGCAATTCTCATTAAGTATCTGAAAGTGAAGCAGCTCAGGAACAAGTTAAGGAAATGCCTAATCCAAAACTAATCTAAGGGACAAACTATGTACCAGGAAAAAACAACTTCACTTGTGTGAAGTCACATGGAGCCACTGAAGGAAGCCTCTGAGATCCTCACAGACATGACCTACACCATGTCACAGGCAGAAGGAACAGGAGAAAATATGCTTGAAAATATTTCTTCTCTGCAGCTAAGGTTGAGGTCCTGAAGATTTGAGAATAATTATTGGAGATCAACAAGTTAAACAGCCTAACAGGGTCTTTTTAATTTAGTAAATATATTTCACTTTAATCCCATTAATTTTTCAGAAATGTACAATAATCTTTGTGGTTTAAGAAGTCTTTGTATTCATTTTTTTAATGGCGAGTATTTTTATTCATCTAATACATTATCCTTTCAAGAAAATTACCATACTTGACTACAAGTACTTAATGAGGTGCTAATTAATACTCCTAAGTTCTCCCCATTTAAAACTCCTTTGAGAAATGAGGTCAGAAACCTGGTTTCATGCACAAGACACCTCAAGAGGCTGAAGGGGAAGGGACCCTTCTCCACAGAAGAGATTCCCCTTGGAAACTGAAGCCCAGGAGGCTGGTGAGCCCAGCAGGCAGTGGCAGGGACATGCTGGTTCTGCAGGTCCTGAATGTGCTGGAACATGTCCAGAGAAGGGCCAGGAGGATGGTCAGAAGCTGGAGCAGCTCCTGTGAGGACAGGCTGAGAGAGTTGGAGTTGTTCGGGCTGGATAAACTCCAGGGAGACCTTCTTGTGGCTTCCAGGATCTGAGGGGGCAACAAGAAAGCTGGGAAGGGACTTTTAGGCTGTTGGGCAGTGCCAGGACTGGAGGGGATGGATGAAAACTAGAGCTGGGTGGATTCAGATCAGACATGAGGAAGAATTTCTTCCCCAGGAGGATGGGAGACCCTGGCACAGGGTGCCCAGAGAGGTGGGGGAAGCCCCATCCTTGGAAGTTTGGATGGGGCTCTGAGCAACCTGCTCTAGTGGGAGGTGTCCCTGCCATGGTTGGAGCTGGATGAGCTTTAAGATCCCTTCCACCCCTGACACCTCCATGATTCCATGCATGACAAGCAGCAATCCCCCCACTTCTCTTACTGGGGAGGATTCACCTTTCCCACTCAGCCTCTCCCTGGGAACAGAGCTCAAGGGGAGCTGTTTATTCCCACCCTGCTTCTGGCCAGAGCCTCTCCAGCCAGCCCCATGCTCCATGGACCAGGTGGAGATCTGACCACCTCCCAGACTCCAGGAGCTGCTGCAGCCCTGGAGAAAGCCAAGGTTTCTGGAGCTGCTGGGAATATGCAGCCACTCACCCACGAGCTTTGCTGCTGGGGTTGCTCTGCTCTGTGTTCTAATTGCAATTATCCAAGAGCAGCTCCAGGATGGGAGGAGGGAAGGAGGGGAGGAGGCAAAGGCTTCCTCTTGGCTCAGCTTCTTCAGAGTTCAAAGGACACATATGGGCTGCAAACACAGTGCAGGAGATAATGTGAAATGAAAGGAGGGTTGGATGGGAGGAAAATGAGAACTCAGCAGGGACAAGAAATGTTGCTCTGGATCTGCTTGACTGGAATTTAAAATAAAGGAATAGGTGGGGGGAAAACCCAACAGAAAACTCCACCCTGATTCTTATTCCACATCCAAACAGAGGGAGGGACCAAAGGAGGGGGAAGACCTCTGAGGAGCACCCGAGCACTTCTGCCTCAGCCAGGAGAACCCCAACCAGGGAGCAGGACTGGAAGCAGCCAGAGATAAAACAGGGAATTCAGAAGTGTCCCACTGGCACCTTCCGTGAGGCAGAAGGGGTTTAGTTCAGAATAAGCACATGTATAGTACACAAGCTGCACAGAAGGATGGCACATGTGCCCCCAGAGCAAAGCAAGAATAAAAAAAGGCATCTGAATAGCACAGGTCCCCTATTTTGCCTTGGGGTGCCTGTGTGGCCCTGCAAAGGGAGCCACATAAAAGCCAACAGCTACTAAGTCAGTGTTTGTGCCCACACTGAATCCAAACACCTACTTGTGGCCCTGATCTTAGCTGGGGCAGAAACCAAACCCCCCATCCTGCTGCAGGGCATGTCAAGCATAAAAGTAAATAAATAAACAAACAAAACACCACCACCAACAAAAACCCATCCACAACAATCCCTGGTTGTAATTTCTGCATCATTATTGCACAACAAGTGCCCATAATGAGAGAATGAATTTATAACCACACACAACTATATTTACCAGTGGACTGGTTACAAAGCAAAACAGCAGGAAACCACAGTGAGTGTCTGTGTGAGCTCCTCACCAGTGCTGCAGAGAGGGCTGCCTGTGCAGTGGGACAGGCTGGGCAGGTGAAATCCAGGTACATCTGGAGTTAAAGAGCAGTGCAGTCCCTTGGAGATGGAAGCTGGACCCAAAAAGGCACAAAGATGTTCACGTGCTGTGTAGAGGTGGAACTAGAAAGACCTGGTTGGCTTCAGGGTTAAAGAGTTGGCTGCCCAAGCTAAAACTGAAAGGAGTTTGCCTCCTAACTTTCCCAGTTTCCCTCAATTTTTACCCCTAGAGGGAATAAAAAAAATGAAACAAACAAAACAACAACAACAAAAAAAAAACCAAAACCCCAACCACTAACAAAGAAACACAGAAAATAAAAACCCTCCCCACCTCACAACTGGAAGTGCAGTCCCCCCACAGCAGCCAGGACCCAGGAGGTGACCTGTTCCTGCCCCCTGCAATGAACACTCATCCCCCACAAAATGAGGGCAATTCAACCCAAAGTGGGACAGCAGGACTGGGCTGCAAGAGGATGCCTGACATCAGCATCTGAGCCCCTGCTACCAACTTCTGATTGCTGGGGAGGAGTCTGGGTTGGGATTTGGGTCCATCTACCAGCCAGCACACATGGCTAAGCCCAGGGGGTGGCTTTGACACCTCCCAACACTGTTTTTTGGGTAAATGGAGCCCAAAACCACCTTGCAGCTTTGGAATGTATGGGAAGCACAGCCAATCCAATGGACTTGAGGCAAGACAGGCAGCACACCCATGAGAGCCCTGTTCTTTGAGGCAACACCATGAGAGCAGCCAGCAGCAGCACCCCTGAGCACCTCCCCTGCACCAGTACAAACCCTCATGCTTTCCAGGCTGCTGTGAGAGCAGTGGTGAGGTAGAGCTGGGAACAGATCCTGCTGAAAAAATACCTTTTTTTTGGGGATGATTTTATACTTGGCTCTTTACCCAGGCCTGGCTCAGAGCATGACTACACAAGGCTTATGTCAGCACAAGGAAGCCATCTAATGAGCACCCACGGGGGGTGGGGGGCAGGACTTGCTGCCATCACCATCCTGGCCACCTTAATGAGCTTGTCCAACAACGGCCTAAGGACAGCAGGTTAAAAAGTCACAGAGCTTCAGTTAACTGAGGAAGGCAGATGAAAAATAAAGCAAGCCAGCAGCACACACACAGGTTACCAGCTCCCTGAGTGCCAGGCTGCCAGCACACAGCAGAGGCACAGGGTCTCCCCTCGTGGAAGAGAAAGGCCAAGCTCAGCTGCTGATGCAGAAGGGCACCTGACACACAGCCAGGGAAAATCTTGCTCTTTCCTAGTTCCTTCAGCAGGATATGCAGCAGAACATGCACCTCATGTAACACTGGTAGCTCAACATGACCTATTCTCTTATCTTTTTGGCTAGGCATGTTCACCCTGCCCTGCTCTGTTCCTTGGAAAGGCACCAAACAGCCCAGCCTCAACTCGAGGTGAAAGCCTAAAGGCAAGAGAGAGAGGAAGGAGCATGAGAAGAACACCTCTCCTTTCCCAGGGAGTAGGGGTGCAAACCCACCACAACACCCATGCTACAGTGGGGCCAGAAAATCCATGATCAGTACTCCTGGTGTCTGACCTGTGCATTGCTACTCTCTGGTGGCCATCAGTGAACCTGTTGTGAGAAGAAAGGATGTTTGATTTGCTATCAATCCTTTTATTTCCTACCTGAGTGCAATCACAGCACCTTGCCAAGGAGCCCACCAGGGCACTGGTGTGCTGGAACTGAGTTGCTTTTGGGAGAGGAATCAAAAGCAGCTCCACATACCTAGAACACTTCTTGAGGTTGCTGACAATGTTTCCTGGCTTTGCAGTCACATTTTCTGGTCCTTAATGGATTTTCTTTCCCTAATGCTGGGAGAAAGAGACACACAAATAAAGAGAAATCTGCCTGTCCCAGGAAACGATGTAAATGAAATCAAATACAGTGGGTGCTCCTGATGCATTTATGTTCTTTTTGCCTTCAGTTGCAATTCCCCAGATGCTAAGTGTGCAGTGACAAGCTCTGAGCACACAGCAAGAAGCACAAGGTGGAGAAGGTTGGTGCATCACATGTGACAAACAGAACACAACACAACCCAGAGGATTAAGAATCATTCAGTACCAGTCACTGTATCACTGCATCCAGAACTGGGCCCAAAAATACATAAGAAAACATATGTTCCAAGCATAATGAGAGCAATTCCAGTGTTATGACAAATTGTCTGTTGTAGCTGGAGAAACACTGCCCTGAAAAAGGGTCATCACAGCACTGACCTAGCAATTAAGTGTTCATATTTCACATACATTCCAGCACACACATAAACCAGCTATTTCTGAAGGCAGGAGGAAAAAAAACCCCACAGGTTAGTGAGTTAAATGTAAATAATAAAGAAAAATCAAAGACATAAATAAGAAGTTTGAAATAAGAAAGGTGAAACTCTTTTGTGAGCAGATGCATGTGAAGTTCTAGCCAATTCCTCTTTCAGGTCTCTTGGATCACACCTGTCCAGTGTTTTTCAGCCCTCATTTGCAGAATAATGATTTTTTGATGCATGGTTTCAGGGCTGCTGCCTCTGTAACAGTGAAGCTCTGCCCTCCAATCCACACAACATATTCCCACTGACTCCAGCCACCTTAAGGTTAGCTACAAATACAATGGAAAATCTGAAGTTATTTATTTTCCTTTTTGTTTCCAATGAGCTACTTATTAGGCTATTCATAAGGAATATTAAATGAGTATTTTCTTTGAATTAACAATTAGGACAAACAATGTCTCTCATCTTTTACAAACCTATTTGCTGCAAAATACTAGATACATCTTCTAGGCCTCAACTTCTTAGAGTGTTATTACTGAATTCTGAATTCATTCCATTACTGCTCCCAACAGCTTATTAACATAAAGCAGAGGTTGCTAATTTGCAACAACGTTTAGGATAGCTACTCTAAATTAATGGAAGAAATCAATACATTCATCAATCAACAAAAAGGAACAGAAAAGCAAAATGACAAAACACATTCTGTTCTATTCCTGTGAAAATCCCAAATGGTGTTTTAATTATTCATACCACTATCTGTAATGTGTTAGTAAATGTGACACAGAGCACAGCTACCTTCTTTTCTCTTTTTTTTTTCCACAGTTCTGGGTCCCAGTTCAGGAACATGGTTCCTCTGAGGAATACAAAAGAGGCATTTGAAGAGTTTTTTGTGTTTAATTCTACATCCTCAAATGCCACAGATCCAGAAAACCACACGACTACTACTTACCCCCCAGCACTCTGTGCTGAGAGCAGAGCCAAACAAAGTCACACACAGCCTGGAACAAACCACCTGACACAGCCATGTGCAGCAGCCACAGCCAACAGGAGGGTCCAGAGCTGCTGCTGGGGAGACAGCCAGTATCTCACCTCTTGGCATCCCCCTGAGAAAACGAGGATAAAAGCATTGATCAGGATAAAAACAGAGCTAGTGAGGATCTTTGAGAAGGGAAGCCCAGGTCTGAATTCTGGGCCTGCCTTGCTGAGCCACTTCTTCAGCAACTCCATGGTCCTTCCTCACACAGCTCCCCAGGCTTTCCTTTCTCACCCAGAGCTCAGGCTGCCTGCTCAGCAGGTGGTACCTACACGTTTCCTCCCAGGAGAGACACCAAGAGCACAGAGAAAGCTGCAAAACCCATGAGTGAAATTACAGGTAGAGGTGGAGTTTTTTCCAGGAATCTTCAGAAGGAAGCCTGCAGTGCACAGAGCTCCAAAAACACAACTCCCTTCATGTCAGCAGGACACATCAAGGGTTAACAAACCACTACAGCCTATAGTAGTTATTAATCTCACCCCTCCCTTATTTAGCAATTTCCTCCCTAAGTCCTGGCATCTCTTCTCCATTTCCCTCACAGTTTTTGGGTCCTTTTCCTCCCGAGATTATCATCTGCTGGAAGTTCCTCCTCCCCTCCACTGCCCACATCCCAGTCTTTGTCCTGGTTCCCTCCACCACTCAGCTTCTGGCCGGGCTCCACACTCCAGATCTGCTGCTCTCCTGCTCTTCCAAGCTTGTGAAGCTGGTCTGCACCGAGCTGCCTGGACGAGGAGCAGTGTGTGGAAGCTGGAAAGAAGAGCTGAGGTGCAGCAGGCACCAGGAGAGCAGAGTTTTGTCGGTAGAAACCCGAGGTGGGAATGCTGCTGTGTGGTTTATTTAGTTCCAAGGCGAAATGTTTCTGTCTGGGATGTCTGTTTGTATCTCGAGTCACAAAGAAGCCATTAGTACCAATAATGTGTCATTACGGGGGCGTCAGCAGAGACTCTGCAGCTAAGGTTAATTTGAGATGCATAATTTAAAGCAGAACTAAAATCCCTCCATTTCACACTTTAATGACTGAATTCAAATCATTCTTCACATTTGACACAGCAGTTCTTAAGGGGACACTTGCACTTCTTCTTAAGTAAAATACAAGCAATCCACTGCAGAAGAAAAATGGCCAGAGACTCCCTTTATGATCATTTTAACCTATGTCCCCCTCCAATTTCTTTGCTCCATACTCCAGCCATTCATTCTGGGTGTCAGGATATGCCTGACACAGGGCACTTCTGCCACGTAAAAAACTCCCAGAGTTAAACATTTCACTCGTGGCAACAGCAGTGATTTTGCCAAGAACAGCTGACAGCTCTGCTTATCTTAAACATACCACATCACTTAGGTAACAGCAGTACCCACACAGTTCTCAGCCCTGTGCATTTCTACTCTCAACATCCTGCTAAAATACCTAAGAGACTTGATCCTTGTTTTTCACACAGAAGACAGACAGAAGGACGCTGGGGTTCAACCACTGCTTCAAGCTGCTCCAAGTCTCCCAAATCCACTGATAAATTTGTTTTGTCAGGCAACTTCCCCGAGCACAGCTGATAAAACACAGAAAATCATTAAGCAAAAACTCATCACAACATAATGAAGGGACAGGGAGATTCCCAGGCTGCTGAAGCAGAGGTGGGAACCTCTTTACCAAACTCCTCCTGCCCTTACTGTGCATCCTTAACAAAGCTCCCACCATGTCACCAAAATGCCAGGAACAACCAAGGATTCCTGTTGCCTGTCTTGATTTTGTTCTGAATCTTCAAGAAACCAGAGTTCAAGCTCACAGACTTTCTTTGGAGAACTGCCCTCTGTGCTAAGAATGGCAATGGAATTGCACAGAGGGGGAATAATAAAATAATGAGCAGATAAATAAATAAAATCCCCCAAAATCTTTTGAGTCATCCATTGTTATTCAGCAGGTTTTTGGAGCAGAGAATGGAATGCCACCCAGCTCCAACTGACAGCAGCATTTTCTGTTCTCAGTGATGTCAATCCCTCACAACGCCACGAGCTGGGAACATTTCTATCTGCACATTCTAAGAATGACTCTTGAATTTTCTTCATTTGAGGGGTGGGGGGAGAAAAAAAAACCCCCAGAGCTAAAAGAGGCAGTTGAAATTCAAACTGCTGTGTAGGTGAGCTTCTAAATACTGAGAGTATTGGGCTTCACAGCTTTGTGCTATCTGTGACTCAGACTTTTTGACACAGGTGTCAAGAGACCTGGGACCTACTTGGAGCTCTGTAGCTAGTATTTTTTTTACTACACAATAAAAAATTCCCTCTGAAAGACAAGAGAAGAAACAAGTCTTCACACTCAGCACAGGCCTGAATCTTAGGAGCTAATGGATTTTCCTGGCCAGTTCACTTTCAACCAGCAAAGCAGATTTTTCTGCTGTTTAATTTTTATGGTTTTCAGCACAAGACGACTAAACCTTAACAGCCCAAATGGCTTCACTAAAGTTCTGATAACAACACATCTATTCTGGCAGCCAACAGGCTATTTTTAATTATAGCTCATTAAAGATGTAATAGAAGAAGAATTATATTCACTACCAGCACTCTTGTGTCAATGGAGTGAGATAATCATGCTGCTGTATCGGGCATAAAGCAATATTTATGTGCAGTGGTTTAGGTAATCTAATGGAAAAGCAGCAAGCAGTGATTCACTCCTTGTTCTATCTGTTGCTGCAGCATGGCTTTTGCCTCTCTCAGGGCCTAAGCAGGCCCATGGTGATTGCTTTCAAATGTTAGTAAAGCAGAGACCCAGAAAATGAAAAAAGACAGGTCAGTTGAAATGCCAAACAAACAAACAAATCTGGATTGCAGATGAGAAGCACTTTTTCAGAGCAGGGCACAAACACAGGCCTCTGAGGTAATTTAAACCAAATGCAGACTGAAAGTGAAGCACTTTGGTGAGTCAGCACAGTAAAAGGACACTAACATTACACGTGAGAAAAGTGCAATCCTTTCCCTACAACATTTGATTCCAAATTTACCAGCAAACAAGTTAATTGTCTCCTTTGTGTTGTGCCTCCTTTGTGTCCTCTTGGATTCAAGCTCTATCTTCCAGAAACAAAGTGAGTGCAGGCTGACTAGCTGTGAACTCTGATGTCTAGGACTTTGTATTTCCCTTTCAGAAAAATTTCATCTCCAGAGCATGACAACGTTAATAAACAATCACTGGCATGGATGCTACTGACCTTCTTCCAAGTTATCATTATTTTCCTCTGGAAGTAAAATAATTAAAAATAAAATTAGCAGTGCAAACCCAAACTGCAGAGAATCATTACAGGCTCTGACAATGTAAATATCTCCCAAATTCTGCCATCCCAGAGGTTTCAGGCACCTAGGGCTTGGTGCAGAGCAGAATGAGTGCTAAATGTGCTTACATTCAGTCAAAGAAAGGCTTCAGCCTCCTCTCTGCCTCAAACATTTTTAAACCCAGCCATTCTTAAACTTACAAAGCAATTTTCATCTTCATTTTCATCTCATTCTGGTCTCATACTTTCACAAGAACGTAATTCTGTGAAAGCCACAACAATTTCTTGTTCAACGGAACACTCTGAAGTGCTTTTTGAGATAGATTTGTACGGACAGACGTGGGTAGAAATGAATAATCCAAAAATATCCACAATAGATAATGAGCAGAGTCTAGGAGGGGGGGGGAAAAAACCCTACCACATACTGCAAATGCAGCCCAAATTGGAACGAATGCCTACAGTAGCAACTGCACAGGAAGAGCAAAATGTTATTGTACATTACTGGCATGCAGCCCACAGTTACAAAAAAATACTGCAGTATTCCACAGTAAACTATTATTATCATTTCAAACAAAGCAGCTGCAGCACCCTGCACACAGCAACCCTGCTCCAGAGAGCCAGGGCAGGAGAGAGAACCTAGAAGATCATCTTGTCCAACACCCCTGCCAGAGCAGGGCCACCTAGACTAAGTCACCCAGGAACAGATTCAGGTGGGTTTGAAAGTCTCCAGAGAAGGAGACTCCACAACCTCCCTGGGCAGCCCCTGCCAGGCTCTGTCACCCTCACTGGGAAAAAGTTTTTCCTTGTGTTTACCCTCAACCTCTTGTGCTCCAACTGACTCCCATTGCCTCTTGTCCTGTCACTGGAGAGACACCAAAGGGTGCAGAGGAGAAGTGGGACACAGGTTTGGAGAGCCCTCGGGGCAGCTTCTCTCACCTAGAGGAAACACTTTTCAAATGAAAGATACTCATTATAACTAACATTTCTATACAGGCTGTGAACAGTACAGATTTTCCAGGTGAAACTGCAAAGCCTGAGGTAAAAAACCTGCTGCCTCAGGTATTTGGCATCTTCCCACAGTCCAACAAACTCTGAAGTTCAGTTTGAAATACACAAAGGCTTGTTGGGGGGTACATTTGGAGATGTTTCATCCATCAGGAAAGCTGGTTTTTGTACTGTCAACCAGAAAGATGATGTTTTTTAAGAGGGAGCAAATTCACTACCACACCTCAAGACCTCCCAGTTCACCAGCATTTCTTGTCATTCCCATATCAGCTTTTCCTGCCAAACCCAAATGGGACTGTAATATATATATANGGTTTCAGGCACCTAGGGCTTGGTGCAGAGCAGAATGAGTGCTAAATGTGCTTACATTCAGTCAAAGAAAGGCTTCAGCCTCCTCTCTGCCTCAAACATTTTTAAACCCAGCCATTCTTAAACTTACAAAGCAATTTTCATCTTCATTTTCATCTCATTCTGGTCTCATACTTTCACAAGAACGTAATTCTGTGAAAGCCACAACAATTTCTTGTTCAACGGAACACTCTGAAGTGCTTTTTGAGATAGATTTGTACGGACAGACGTGGGTAGAAATGAATAATCCAAAAATATCCACAATAGATAATGAGCAGAGTCTAGGAGGGGGGGGGAAAAAACCCTACCACATACTGCAAATGCAGCCCAAATTGGAACGAATGCCTACAGTAGCAACTGCACAGGAAGAGCAAAATGTTATTGTACATTACTGGCATGCAGCCCACAGTTACAAAAAAATACTGCAGTATTCCACAGTAAACTATTATTATCATTTCAAACAAAGCAGCTGCAGCACCCTGCACACAGCAACCCTGCTCCAGAGAGCCAGGGCAGGAGAGAGAACCTAGAAGATCATCTTGTCCAACACCCCTGCCAGAGCAGGGCCACCTAGACTAAGTCACCCAGGAACAGATTCAGGTGGGTTTGAAAGTCTCCAGAGAAGGAGACTCCACAACCTCCCTGGGCAGCCCCTGCCAGGCTCTGTCACCCTCACTGGGAAAAAGTTTTTCCTTGTGTTTACCCTCAACCTCTTGTGCTCCAACTGACTCCCATTGCCTCTTGTCCTGTCACTGGAGAGACACCAAAGGGTGCAGAGGAGAAGTGGGACACAGGTTTGGAGAGC